>JAQLOL010017828.1:0-22907 GCA_029783665.1 Naso thynnoides
CCCCCCCCCCCCCCCATTATTTTTTCCCCTTAACAGTTCCGTTTTGGTCACAATATCCTGATGGAAACTCTTTTTACTGGTTTGTTAAGACGTGTATAAACAGCACATTTGTTTGACTGGCACAATTTTCAGAAGCTCAAAACTTTAATGCAAAATTCTTTGATGTGTATTATTATCCATGAACATCAAACACAGAATCATCTCCATTACCACTCTGACATAGAATGATTCTTCTTTTGCATAAAATGGGACATGTCCTGTCATTTCTTGGCTTGTACATCTGTATGGATGTAAAGTACAAAGGCATTGTCTTTAAACTGAAATGTTGTTTGATCATAATGAGATGTCTGTGTCAAATTGCACCAGTTTCAGTGATTTTGTTCTTATCTTTTGTTTCATTATTTCAGATAGAGTTGACAGAGAATGAATACTCTTCTTCACCTTTGCTTTGCTTCATGGTGCGTTCTGACATGCAACTGCTTAAACACAGCAGTTGCATGTCAGAACACAGTTTGGAGCTGCCCCCCATACCATAAAGTGCGAAACTGTCTGTGATGTGTGATTTTTAAATGCCATTACCATCAACATGTCAATATGGTTCTTTATTCATCAAAAAAAAAAAGGCACTGATGTTGCAACTCAAGGTGAAAGGGCCATACAACAGTCATAATCAGTGGACATGTTAGTGGTGGGAGAGAGTCATCACTGCAGACCAATTACACAACAGCCACTTGATACTTAACTCCTGTCTGCACAAAACACATCCATGTGTTCCTACATTATTGCAGACTGAGAAGAGATATTTGTTGCAGATGCCGATACCAATACAAGGGGGCAAGAAAATTTGGATATCTGATAAATCGCTGATATTATATAGTCTCGGCTGAATGTGGTTATCAAAGACTGATGTGTAATGGGTAGATGTGTAATGAGGACAGGATATCTTACATTTTAACAAACTTTATCCCAAACATCAGTGCACTGAACTGTAAACACTTCATCTGTAGTTGTTAAATAAGGCACAGCCCTCTACTGGACAAACTGCGTGACTATGCCGTTTCAAACTGCTAGTCCAAGCATTTTTTCTGGCCTCTCTCGGCCCAAACTGTTTTAATATTGATGCATATTGGAGAACATATACGCTGATACCGATATACGCTCACTGGCCACTTTATTAGAGACACCTGCTCTACTGCTCTTTAATGCAAATATCTAATCAGCCAATCACATGGCAGCAACTCAATGCATTAAGGCATGTAGACATGGTCGAGATGACCTGCTGAAGTTCAAACTGAGCGTCACAATGGGGAAAAAAGGTGATTTAAGTGACTTTGAATTTGGCATGGTTGTTGGCACCAGACGGGCTGGTCTGAGTATTTCAGAAACTGCTGACCTACTGGGATTTTCATGCACAACCATCTTTAGGGTTTACAGAGAATGGTCCAAAAGAGAGAAAATATCCAGTGAGAGGCAGTTCTTTGGGCAAAAATGCCTTGTTGATGCCAGAGGTCAGAGGAGAATGGCCACGCTGGTTCAAGACGATAAAGAGGCAACAGTAACTCATATAACCACTCAACCAAGGTATGCAGAAAACCATCTCTGAGTGCAAAACACGTTGAACCTTGAAGCAGATAGGCTACAGCAGTAGAAGACCACACCAGGTCCTCCTGGTGTGGAGGACCTGGTGACACCTTAGGTGACAGGTGTCTCCTGTCACCTAAGAACAGGAAACTGAGGCTACAGTTCGCACAGGCTCACAAAAATTGGACAATAGAAGATTGGAAAAATGTTGCCTGATCTGATGAGTATCGATTTCTGCTGCAACATTCAGACGGTATGGTCAGAATTTGGTGTAAACAACATGAAAGCATGGATCCATCCTGCCTTGTATTAACGGTTCAGGCTGGTGGTGGTGGTGTAATGGTGTGGGGGATATTTTCTTGGCACACTTTGGGCCCCTTAGTACCAACTGAGCATCATTTAAACGTCACAGCCTACCTGAGTATTGTTGCTGACTATGTCCATCCCTCTGACCACAGTGTACCTGTCTTCTGATGGCTACTGTCAGCAGGATACATGCAGTGTCACAAAGCTCAAATCGTCTCAAACTGGTTTATTGAACATGACAGTAAGTTCACTGTACTCCAGTGGCCTCCATAGTCACCAGATCTCAATCCAATAGGGCACTTTTAGGATGTGGTGGAATGGGAAATTGTCATGGATGTGCAGCCGACAAATCTGCAGCAACTGCATGATGTTGTCATGTCAATATGGACCAGAATCTCTGAGGAGTGTTTCCAGCACATTGCTAAATCTATGCCACGAAGATTAAGGCAGTTCTGAAGGCCAAAGGGGGTCCAACCTGGTACCAGCAAGGTGTCTCTAATAAAGTGGCCGGTGATTGTGTATGTCATAGGCCAATAATGGAAGATCTGCAAGCCGACATATCAGTCAGGCCTCACTTATTAAACAATGCCATTTTAAAAAAATAGTTAATTTATAATATATTAGATTTGAGACGGCATCCTATATTTTAGGATGCTATGAGCACACAGAGAAAGCACATTAGAGAAACAAACCAAGATTCCATGCTCATCTCTGCTGTCCAGCAGTTTATGACAAAGTTGATAAGTCTTGTGAAAAGCCTGGAGCGTATTTGGGACTGTTTGGTCCTTGTCGTGGTTTACCTCCATTTAGATAAACAATAAAATATTTTGTTTCCAAAGGTGACTGTGTTTTTTGGTTTATATACTATCCATAAATATTTTACAGTTTTGATGCCTGTTGCATCTTAAATTCATGCTTTTTGTCTTATTTTGCTTTGCATGTTAATCTTTCATTCTTACCATCAAATTGGCTTTGTAGCTCAGTTTTTGTCCTAAGATATGATTACGCTTCACTTACAGTAATAGTGAAAACAGATAAATAAATGGAATGTCCACAACGTTCGCGTACTAAAGAGGTTTATGTGACACACTCTTGTGCAACAAGTGCAACAATATAAAGGGAACCGCTGAAACCAAACACTTGCTTGAGGCAAAGAAAACTAGGAAGTTCTTTTCAAAACACTAGAATAGACAGTGACATGAAGACGTGCTTTTTACACATTCATGCACACATGCTGCTGGTTTTGGCTCTTCCATTACAATTCGTTGCACTCAACTTAAAGATGTATAAATCTGTACTCTAGTTTGTGCACTTTCAAAAATACTTCTAGAATCAATAGAAGGGTGTTCATTTGACCCCAATATCATATACAAAACTACAATCATAAAACTGTGAGACCTGAAAAAAAGATGTAAATGGAACTGAAAGCCTGAAATGATTTCCTGTGATAAGGCCACTTTCTGAGGTTTTGTACTGTCAGTGTGAATGACACTGCAATAGCAAAGGTCAAAGTCTTTTGAGAAAACAGCATGAAATTTAAAATTCCCAGCTTGTATGAAGTGCTTCATGACTGAAAGTGATGGAGGAAAAATGAGTCAGCTGCATCACTTTAATCTTCACATTCATTGAAAGAATTATTTCAGCTAAACAAAAATAAACTTGGCCAACAGTATAATTAAATTAGATTTTCGTAGCATCTGTCCAATGTGATATATGTCTCATAATGATTTGATTTTATGCAAATCTGTGTAGCATTGATGTGAGAGACAACTGAGTTGAGCTTGATGACCAGTTATCTGTTATCCATATAACGGACACGCATGCGTATTTTGGCTTTAATACAAGAAAAGAAAGAGTGAATCTATTGATTGAAAGGTTTTCTTCAAGGTGCTGTATACACACGTAAGTAAAAACAGCGACCAGTGAGAACAGTCTCCAGGTTACGACCTGAGATGGCAGAGCAGCTGTGCAATGTGCACAGCAAACCCAACAATACAATTTACATTAATGTGGTTGAGATGTGTGCACACTCTTTGCCTTTCTCTCCATAAACTTTATTCTTTTTGCTGATCAGGCTGTGAAGATCAGGGAAAGAGCAGAGGATAAGTCTTATTATGCAGTAAAAATGAACATCTGTACAGAGATCATCATAGTCAATGTTTATTCACAACATGTACATTATGTGTATAATATTTGCATTGTCATCTTTTTAAAAACTACTCTATAACTGAAATGATAAACACAGCATGAAGAGAGACAGTAATGTAGAAAAACAAAGGCATTTCTCATTTCTCTGCATTGAGAAATCCATTCTTGTACCTTTTGATAACCCTTTCTATCTTTGTTTTTCATTCAACATGTCTTTGTCTCTATGTCTTTTTCTTATTTTAATGGTATTGTACAAAGGCATCCATTGGTATATAAGTACAATAACTTTCATTTCTACAATGGTTCTCTGGATTTTCTGAAATAGTCTAAAGCTGATAGCTTTAAGTCTTATGCAGACTTCTATTGCATCAATTGGTTCTCTTTATATAAAGGCAGTTTTGAAATAATAAATACGAAAAGGATAAAAGACCACTTTGACTTCAACTACTTTTCTTGTTTCTTAAAAAAAAAAAAGATTCCTTCAAAAGCAGTGAACCTATCAACCTAATTGGTTGGAATTTATCTTGGCATTGTGTGTCTAAGCTATTACAGATATTTTTAAACTTTACTTACATTTTTAAGGTTGAACCTTTACATTTGTGTTGTTGAGGTCAGTTTAGGTTAAGGCACAAAAAAACATTTGGTTAGTGTTGGGAAAAGGTCACATTTAGCTTGTTATTGTCACGGGGTGCGGGAGGACCCAAATGCAGTACAGTCTCTCAGATTCAGTTTGCAATGGCCTTTGTTGTAATTCAAAGCAGGTCAAATTGTGCATAGGTGAAAATCAACAGGTTACAGGTAAGTGTAAACAATACTATGTCAGGATACAGTTCAGTAAGGACATGTGAGCAGTAAGGGGAAACAGGTGAGTGAAACTTGAATGCAACAGTTCAGAGTCCAACAGAGTTTTCAGTAAACAGGGAGCAGGCAGGTAGGTGTATGAGGTTAAGTTGTTAACACTTACAGCTGTGAGCAGGAGGCTAAGGCACCGTTGGGGAACAAGCTTGGCTCGGGGTCAATGTGGAAGCAGAGTCAGTAACAGACTGGCAATCAGCAGAGCAGACAAATCCAGGGGAAGTAGAGAGAAGGTTTGTTGTAGACAGGCAAATGATCAACGAACCAGCAGGGCAGGGGGAGCCAGAGGCACTCACACAGGTAAAGATGTTTCTCCCAGTGGAAGGCTCTGAAGATGACTGATAGATAGGCAGTCTCTCTCTTGAGTAAGCCAGCGTGCTGAAACACCACACAGCCAAAAGCAGACGAGAACCAGGAAATGCACAGCACAACTTGTGGTCAAAGACAGAAGGCTGTTGCATTTACCGGGGCAGAGACGAAGAGAGGTGGTCAGAGGCAAGCCGAGTCTAAGCCAGGAAGTCAGTCCACAGATGAGTTCTGGAAGGTCAGGCATAATGCGAAGACAATCTGGCAATGAGTGAGTTAACTGGTGCTGCTTATATACTGGCTGGTTAATGAGGCCCAGATGGGAGGTACAGGTGGGAATGATTACTGCTGATGAGGTGTGGCAAGGTGGAGAGAGCCAGCAGCAGAAGAGCAGCAGAGCAGATTGTGACAGAATCCCCCCCTCAAGGGACGGCTCCTGATGTCTCAAAGGAGGAACCACCAGTCTGGGTGGCAGAGGGGGTCGGAAGGTGGGCCTAAAATTCCTCTGAGCTGGACCAGTCCATCTCCTCAGCTGGATGGTCAGAGGGGTCAGAGTGGGTGGGGCCCTCGATGCTGGGTGGCACCTCATCAGGAGAATCCTCCTCAGGGTGAATAGGGGACCCCTCAGGGAGGGGACCCCTCAATGGTGCAATGGTGCTGGAGGACTGGTCAGGATGGTGACAGTGGAAGTCAGTGATAAGGTCTGGGTCAAGAATATGGCAAGCAGGAACCCATGACCTCTCCTCTGGACCGTAGCCCTCCCAGTCGACCAAGTGCTGAAGTCCCCTCCCATGACGATGGGACCGAACTAAGTGCTGAACAGAGAAGGCTGGACCCCCATTAATCAGGCAAGGAGGCGGGGGAGGACGGACCGCCGGCGACAGAGGACTCTCATGGACCGGTTTCACCTTGGACACACGGAAGGTTGGATGTATGCGCAATTGCACATGGAGCGCGGAAGCCTCAGTCTCACCGCCCTTGGACTGATAGCCATAGACGCATTGGAAGGGAGAGAAGCCTGTGGCAGAGCTGGTGAGGGAATTGTGGCATATTCCACCCACAAAAGCTGCTGGGACCAGGAGGACGGGTTTTGGGATACCATGCAGCATAGGGCTGTCTCCATCTCCTGATTCATTCTCTGTCTGCCCATTGGACTGGGGGTGGAACCGAGAGGAGAGACTGGCAGTGGCTCCCATCAGGCTGCAAAACTCCCTCCAAAATACAGAGGAGAACTAAGGACCCCCGTCGGAGACCACATCGATGAGGAGGCTATGCAGATGGAAGATGTGGAGCAGGACCAGCTGAGCAGTCTCTTTGGCTGATGGCAGCTTGGGCAGTGGCACGAAGTGGGCCATCTTGCTGAAGCAGTCGACCACTGTGAAAATGACTGTTTCCATTGGAGGGTGGAAAGCCTGTGACAAAGTCCAAAGAGATGTGGGGCCAGAGTCGATGTGGGACTGGAAGAGGTTGGAGTCTGGCAGGGGCCTGATGGGAAGTCTTGTAGTGGTTGCAGATGGAGCAAGCCTTGACAAAGTCACAGGTGTCCTCCTCCAGGGTAGGCCACGTCTTGGGTCCGCTGGGAACCTGGATGGCAGGTGAGTTTGGAGGCGTGGGCCCAACGCAGAACCTCCAACCTCAGGGCTTCCAGGGTGTACAGGCAGTGGTTGGACATGCGCTGGGACCAGGCTGACCTTCGGTGGCAGCCCTCACTCTCTCCTCTATGTCCCAGGTCAGGGTGGCAATGACACAGGGAGGAGGAAGGATAGAAGCAGGCCTCTCAGCAAAATCTTCCCCCTCCTGGAACTGTCGGGACAGGGCGTCAGGCTTGGTGTTGCGAGACCCCAGACGGTAGGAAAGAGTGAAGCAGAAGCAGGTGAAGAAAAGGGACCAGCGGGCCTGGTGAGAGTTCAGTCTCTTGGCAGTGTGGATGTATTCAAGATTTTTGTGGTCAGTCCAAATCAAGAAGGGTTCCTTGGCGCCCTCCAACCAATGCTGCCACTCCTCCAGGGCCATCTTCCCCGCCAGCAGCTCTCCATTTCCAATGTCATAGTTTTTCTCTGACAGGAGACAGGCGCAGAGAGAAGAAGGCACAGGGGTGGAGCTTCTGGTCAGAGGCAGACCTTTTGGACAGGACGGCTCCTATCCCCACGTCTGAGGCATCCACCTCCACCATTAACTGGCGATCAGGGTCCGGCATCTGGAGGATGGGCGCTGAGGTGAACCCAGACTTCAGGGTCTGGAACGCCTCATTTGCAGCAGAGAACCACTGGAAGGGCATCTTGGAGCTGGTGAGGGTGGTGAGCGGAGCGGCCACTGAGCTGTAGCTGCGGATGAAACATTGATAGAAGTTGGCAAACCCCAGGAAGCACTGCAGTTGTTTGCGGGAGTCAGGAACAGGCCAAGGGGTGACTGTAGAGACCTTTGCTGGGTCCATCTGAAGACTTCCTTTAGCCACAATATATCCCAGGAATGAAACAGATGAGACATGGAACTCACACCTCTCAGCTTTGATGAATAGGGAGTTCTTGAGGAGGTGCTGAGGCACAGACTGGATGTGGTGGACATGCTCTTCCCGGGTTTTGGAGAAGATGAGGATGTCATCCAGATAGACGAAGATGAAGCGGTTGAGCATGTCTCTGAGCACGTCATTGACTAAGGCTGGAAGACGGCAGGAGCATTGATGAGGCCGAAGGGCATTATGAGGTATTCGTAATGCCCCGTGGAGGTGTTTAATGCTGTGTTCCACTCGTCCCCCTCTCTGATGCGGACCAAGTGGTAAGCATTGTGAAGGTCAAGCTTCGTGAAGATGGTGGCCCCCGGAGCAGTTCAAAGGCAGTTGTGATGAGAGGCAGAGAATAATGTTACTTGATGGTGATGTTGTTCAGGCCCCGATAGTCAATGCAGGGCCTCAGAGTCTTGTCTTTCTTTTCTACAAAGAAGAAACCCACCCCAGCTGGGGACGAGGTGGGGCGTATGATGCCTGCAGCCAATGAGTCATTTATGTAAGTCTCCATGGCCTTTCTTTCTAGGGTGGACAGGGAGTACAGGCGGCCCTTGGGGGGAGAGGTGCCAGGCAGGAAGTCAATGGCACAATCGTAGAGCCGATGCAGGGGCAGCGAGGTTGCCTTGGCCTTGCTGAAGACTTGACGGAAGTCATGGTATTCAGGAGGTACCCCAGAGAAATCAGGTGAAGAACAGGTGGTGGGACAGAGGAGAGGCGAGGAAGCATGCTTGAGGCAGGTGAGATGACAGGATGTCCCCCACTCATGGATGGAACCGGTCTCCCAGTCAATGTGGGGGTTATGCTGACGGAGCCATGGGTAACCCAGAATAAGAGGCAGACCAGGAGAGTTCAGGATGTGGAACTGGATGGTTTTGTGGTGATTGCCAGACAGAAGCATGGGAACCTGGGTGGTCTGGTGCGTGACAGTGCCCAGTCTGTGGCCGTCAAGGGCCCGTGCAGGAACGGGATGAGGCAGAGGAACCCGCCCGAGCCCCATCTGCTGAGCCAACCCCTCGCTGATGATGCTGGAGTCAGCACCAGAGTCTATCAGGGTTGCCAGCATGTAGAGATCAGGAATGAGAAGCCGGGCTTGGAGCAGCGGTCTTTGGTTGTGGGGAAGTAGTGTTGTCGAGCTCACCCATATCTCCCCTGTGACTGGTGAGCCTCGGCTTTTGCTGGGCAATAGAAAAAAATTCCCACAATACATACAGAGGTTGGAGCAGTGTTGACATTCCTGTTCCTCTGGGGTGAGGGTGGTGTGGCCCAGCTGCATTGGCTCAGACTCCCCCATCAGCTGACCTGGCAAGGATGATGAACTGATGGAGCCCCCTCTGGACCAGACTGATGACTGGTGATAGGAAGCCCCCTGACGTCTCTCTCGTCTACGGGCCTGGATGCGGAGGTCAATCCGTATGGCTAGCTCAATGACACCATCAAGTGTGGAGGGAACCTCGTGGGAGACCAGCTCATTCTTGATATAATCAGCTAGACCATTGAGGAAGGCGTCAACCAGGACTGCACTGTTCCAGCTACTCAGACTGGCTCTGGTGCGAAAGTCAATTGAGTAGTCTGCCACTGCCCTGTCCCCTTGACGCATTCCCATCAGACCCCGTGCGGAAACCCCCAAGCCAAAAACCTTGCGTAACTCCTTGGCAAATGACTGAAAGGAGGCACAGGATGGAGACTGTCTTTCCCACTCAGCAGTGCCCCACAGTTGAGCCCTGTCTGTCAGGTGGTTGATTGTGAAGGCTACTTTTGCTTGCTCTGAGGCAAAGGTACGGGGCTGGGAACAGTTCGTCAGAAAGGGGCCACAGGTTTCTGAGTCTCCATTGTAGCGCTCTGGGGTTCCCACCCGGGGCATCTGTGTGCTGGTGCAGGAGGAGCTGGTGAAAGCATGGGTGCAGCAGACTCAGTGAGCAGAGATGTTAGCTGCTGCAGTTGACTGGCTAATGCCACAAGTGCTTGCTTGTTGGTCTCGGCTGCCTGCCTTGCCTCCAATGTGGCTGAGGACATCATCTCTCCATGTTGCTGGAGGACGCCCTCTATCCTCTCAAGGCGGCTAAGGGGAGAGGGACTGTGTGCTGGGTCCATGACTGGCCAGATTGTATTGTCGTGGGGTGTGAAAGGACCCAAACGCAGCACAGTCTCTCAGATTCAGTTTGCAATGGCCTGTATTGTAATTCGAAGCAGGTCAAATTGTGCATAGGTGAAAATCAACAGGTTGCAGCTAAGTGTAAACAATACTAAGTCCAAGGGCTCGGGTGAGCTCACGTCCACTGGATACAGTTCAGTAAGGATATGTTAGCAGATAAGGGGAGACAGGTGAGTGAAACTTGACTGCAACAGTTCAGAGTCCAATGGAGTTTTCAGTAAACAGGGAGCAGGCAGGCAGGAAGGTGTATGAGGTAAGTTGTTAACACTTACAGCTGTGAGCAGGAGGCTAAGGCACCGTTGGGGAACAGGCTTGGCTCGGGGTCAATGTGGAAGCAGAGTCAGTAACAGACTGGCAATCAGCGGAGCAGACAAATCCAGGGGAAGCAGACAGAAGGTTTGTCATGGACAGGTGAATGATCAATGAACCAGCAGGACAGGGGGAGCTAAAGGCACTCACACAGGTAAGGATGTTTCTCTCAGCAGGAGACTCTGAAGATGGCTGGTAGATTGGCAGTCTCTCTCTTGAGTAAGCCGGAGTGGTGAAACACCACAAAGCCAAAAACAGACGAGTACCAGGAAACGTACAGGCAAAACTCGTGGTCAAAGACAGAAGGCTGTTGCATTTACCAGGGCAGAGACGAGGAGAGGTGGTCAGAGGCAAGGTGTTCTGGTTGTTGCTACCTCCCGCTAGCAGGAGGTGCTATTGTGTTTTGTGTTGCTCTGCATGTTTTAATAGCAGATAGAAGAGGTAGAGACCAGATGCTAAGCCATGCTGGATAAGAGAGAGTGTGCCTGAATCTGCATCCATCCATCTTTGTTGTTTATGAAAAAGCATTATCTGTAAGTACTGTCAATGTGCAACATATATTTGATTGATATTATCACAGTTTTGAGTTCAGAAGTGTTTTGCTTTGTTATAGTAGACAATTTTTAGATTAGTGACATCTGTGTCTGTGTTTGCTTTATAACGAATGTGCAGCCATTTTGCTTGTGAATAGCTTACATGTTTAAGTGGTAATTACACAGTGCAATTTAGTTTTAAGTGTGGAATGCATTTTAGGTTATATTTCTCCACATTTGTGATGTGTGCTGATGTATGTTAATATTTACACTACAACCACAGTCATTTGTGTTTTATTATTTTCTTTGCAGTATCACTCTGTTGTCAATTGAAGGTAAACATCAATAAAGAGGACAATACACCTGTCATTTGCCAAAGAGTTTATCTGTCTGCTTAGCTGTGTTCAGGTTGAACAGTGAGAGCAGAATACAAGTCGAGTCGAAACCAGGAAGTCAGTCCACAGATGAGTACTGGAAGGTCAGGCATAATGCAAAGACAATCTGGCAATGAGTGAGTGAACTGGTGCTGCTTACATACTGGCTGGGTAATGAGGCCCAGCTGGAAGCTACAGGTGGGAATGATTACTGCTGATGAGGTGTGGCAAGGTGGAGAGAGCCAGCAGCAGCAGAGCAGACTGTGACACCTACACCCATTTGGAGAATCTTGTAATATAACCTCTCTTGCCAAAAGCCTTTTTAAAATCAGTGAAACATGCAAAAAAATTTACCTTTTGTGTGTGTGTGTGTGTGTGTGTGTGTGTGTGTGTGTGTGTGTGTGTGTACATGACTAGTAATCAGAGTGTGTATAATGTAGACATGTTCAGTAGTCCAATGATTTGGTAAAAAGCCAATTTGACCTTTACTCAGAACATTATGTCCTGCAAGGAGGACCAGAGTCCGGGCATTGATGATGCTGCAAAAAAGCTTCCCCAGATTACTGCTCATACAAATACCACGGTGGTTGTTGAGGTCTAATTTATCACTTTAAGCAAGGCAGGGAGGAGTCCTTGCCTGGAGGGAAGGGACCCTATTGTAATTGCACTGTTTATTCGTTATTCTACTCCCTCCACTTCAAACCCAAATTTGACCCCCTGAACATGCTCAAACATTCACCAAAATTGGCATGCACATCAGGTCTGGTGAAAAATTTGATACAATGTGAAAAACAACCCCCAAAGTGCCAAAATGTGCTCTCTAGTGCCACCTAGAAACACTAAAATGTCCACTACGGCCCGTAGGAATATCATACAGAGATCAAAAGGAAACTCAATTGTTTGTCTCATCAAGACCTAAAAATCACCCACTGACACCCCTGAACTAAATCCAACAGGAAGTCTGTAATTTGCATTTCAAAATAAAATTTCAGCCTCAATTTTGGCCTTGTACAATTGCTATCTCCTTTGAGGGCATTTATCGTATTGGCTTCAAACGCTAATCGATGACTAAGGAGACACTGCTGATGAAAAGTTCTGAATAACTTTGTAATAACTCAAACAGTTTGGATTTTATAAGGCATCAAAGTTCGAGTCCCAAATCCTGTCATCTGCCTCTTCTAATCTAAATGAATGGGAAAAAAATCTCAGAGGCAGAGGAAGCACCCTGATCGCACACCTCGAACATATAAATTTTGTGGGGATAATTTCTTAAACAGCGAGAGACAGAACCCTAGCTTTTGAGTTTTCATTGCAGCCCTCCTACACTCTACTGGTCATGTGACTCACTCTAGCTTGGACAACATTCCGCAATACACACCCATTATGAAATCTAAGTGGAGCAAAAAAAGCTTTAAAATTAAAACTCTAATATCTCAATAACAGTAAAAGATAGCAAAAACATGTATCAACAAGATTTGTAGGTCAAAGTCTTTTGACCCATTTAAAGTTTGAATGAAATTCGTAGCTAAGACTGTATGGAAGCAGTGAAAGTTAAAAAAAAGTGTGGGTTTGATCACTTTCTTCAATCAAATGAATTAACATGTCTCTCTGTCTGCCTGCCTACATGACTGATCCCCTCACAGCTGCCTGTACACACATCAGTCAAACTTTGACCAGGTCACATGAGGTCAAATGAATGTAGATCTGCCATTTGAATTGAATGGACGTTTGACTGTGTCTGTATGCAGATACTTCTCATCCTCACTCACCTGACAGCAGTGGCGTAGGCAGAATTTTTATCTTGGGTGGGCCAGTACAAAATTGGATGGGCCATATTTTCTCAGAAAAAAAGGACAGTGCTTTTCATACAGCGCTCAGCACCGTTTAACCACTTTATTGCACAAAGTTGCAAAGAACCAAATGGCAGGGAACGCTTGAGCATGTACACAAAATACATCAGACTTAAATCTTAAGAACCATGGACAGCTCACTGATCAGCAGTTTAAAAAAATGAGAGAGAGAGAGAGAATGAAGACACTCTCAGCTATAAACATGACTTCAATTATGAAATAATAACAACACACTCCTTAATTATACCAAACCCATCACATCCAATGAACACTGGTATTAATGAAAAAACAGCAACTTGCACTCGAACAATGTAGCCTATTAAGAGCATGTGGCTACTAGAAAACACTGTTATTTAAAGCAAAGCAATCTCTTCACATCACAGGCAAATATGAAGCAATGCTACGACAACAGGCTTATCTTTGTTGTTTTCATGGCCTACAAAACAAGGCGCAAACGCCTGGGTCTTGCATTGAATATAGAGATGATCTCGTCATAGTCCAAAGTGTCACAGAGTTCCTTTTCAAAGGACAAAAGGGATAGGTTGTTGAGACGGACAGTGGAGTTGTATTCGTCTGCCATGAGGGGATAATAGGTGCCCGGTTCACGTATTTCTGTTTTGATCTTGCGCAATAACAAAGAGGCAGCTGACTCGAGCAGCTCATTTTGAACATCGGGGCTCATCAAAGTTCCGTTTCTGGGCAGCTGCTCCAGAGGACTTTGGATCTGTGGGTCATATTTGCTCATGAACTTGAACAGCTTGAGGAAGTTTCCTTTATTAAGAGCATCCGCATCCTCCCTGTGTCCTCGTAGGGGGATGTCCTGCTTGGCACAAAACAGTACGATATCCAAAACGACTTTTAGATGGTCTCGATTCCTCTGAATGAACAAATAGTCCATGGCATCACGGTTCATTTGATTTAGCACATTTCCCTGGCCTGAACTTTGATTATTAGCCCAGTAGCTTTAAAATTTGTCAAGTGAAAGGGAGTGAGGCTTGCTACTCTGGTGGTTCTGGCATGCCTGACGCAGATGTTTCCAGGCTACAAACCCGTCTCTCACAAATGGGCCGTCAGCTCGCCAGTGAAATGTCTGCACATTTTACAGAAAATCGCATTCGTTTTCAAACTGTATTCCAACCAAGAAAACTCTCCATACCACTTGGATGAGAAACACCATGATTTTCCATTTTTAACTGTGTAGGGAAATTCCTTCAGATGTGGCTGTGAAGTTGGTACCTCCATTGCAAGCGACTGGGCTTAGTGGGCTAACAGTATTGCAGGTGGAGTCCGTAAAACTGGGCTGTGTGGGCTCAGATGTTCAAGGCAGTGGTGTGTCATCTTCTTCAAGTCTGGCTCGTTTAAAATATGACATTAAAGTACCTTGTTTCATCATTTTCCTAGCCTATGTTGACTGGAGTTAAAAGTCCGCTGGCTTAGCTAACTAACCAAAGTTGCTAGGCTTTTTTTTTTCTTCCTCGTTGGCTTTTTGGCAGTTACGCTGCGCCCGCTGCACGCGTGTTACTGTAACCATGACAACAACAACAAGAAGTACTGCTCTGGGGTCAGGTCGCATTTTTTTTAAAAAAGAAAAGAAAAGAAAAATAGATATATAGGCCTACATATCGCATTAAAAAAACCCTGATGAGCATAATAATTCTAATTCTTCTTTCAAAAATATAACGCTATTTTAAAACCTTTTCTTCAAACGTGGATGGATGGTCCAGTGATTCGTGTGGGCGGCACCAGCCCATCCAGGCCCATTACTGGCTACGACCCTGCCTAACGGTACACGTCAATTAAATTTTGACCAGTTCACTTGGGTCAACCCTGGTATTTCAAAATAAGAGCCCCATACTCCTTCAAAATAAAAGTTCTTAATTTTTTTAAAATGACCCTTAAAAACCTTCAAAATGGATATTTCATTAGGCCACGACCCAGCCTACCCTACGGGCCTGCGTGTTAGGTCCTGACCAACACGGCTTGCAGCATTAATTAACTTCATTATTTTAGTCTTTGTCAGTAAAACGCTAACAGAACACGTGAAACACTTCACCTCAGATGCCAGATGACTAACAGTGACAATATGTTAGTGTAAGTTAGTGTAAGTAAAACCAGCTAATGTTAGCCAATATTAGCTACCATATCATATCACGTGAGTTACCTCAATGGAGAATCACATTTTCTGTTATGCTAACGTCAGCTAACTTTATCTGATAAATGGTAAACTCAAATGCAAGTGCTGTGAGCAGATTTACGTCATTAATTAACGCTATTATTTAGACCTACCTCTGCCATAACATGGATCCTAAGATGCAATGAAATTAAAAAATATATGTCTTGTACCTAACATCACCTTTCCAAGTCCTATCACCCCCTCCAGCACCAGCAATTCCACTGAACAAGACACCACCTCAGATGAACACAACAACTCACAAGTGATTCAAAGCTCTGGCATCATGGGTGTGTGCTCAAATGCAGCTGCCAAGCTATGCCAAGCCAATATTCCAATACCCTCTAGAACTGCCGAGAACCCCCCACACACACACACACACACACACACACACACACACACACACAGCGTCAGCAATTGCAAAATATAGTATAGTAGTGTATAGTATATAGTATAATACTTGACAAAATTACCGTTAAAATTTATATTTATAGAATTTAATTAATTTTTTAATTGTTTTAGGATTTCATTCCAGAATTATGAATCAGGTTGGTCAACTAGGTTTCAAAATTTATCACTAGACTGCAGACTACAACAAACAAACAACAAAAATAATCAACACATTTAAGTAATTTAATTATTGTATCAGATGACCATCAAGCAAAAGTTAAAAATCATTGGGTAAAAACATGTTGTGTTAGTTACACTGCTGGTAACTAACACAACATGGAATCGCTCGCTATTTGCAACTGTTTTATTCCAAGACCAAAAGGTCAAAATATATTACAAATCATTAAACTGTAGGCTAGAACAAATAAACACAGCAACAACAATTATAAAATAGTTAAAATATTGAAATAGGATAATTTAACTATTGCAGATGAAGAACAAATTTTAAAACAATTAACACATTGCTAACTGGAATTAAAGAACTGTAGCGCTCTCTCTCACACACTCACACACGCACTCACTCACACACACACGCATACACACCTACACACCCACACTACACAATCTGCACAAATGCTATATACTTTCACAGTGCACTATCCACACACAACATGTAGGCACTTTATTTTTTGTGCATTTGCACGTTACATCACAATTCCTCCTCTTCTCCTTGGACAAGACTGGTAAAATAGGCTTCGGGGTTTGTATTGACCTCATGATGTGCTCAATGCACAAAAGCGTGCAGATCTCCAGGATGAAGACTCACTTGGTGATGTTTGTATCCATGCAGTTGCCGTACGGGATCCACATGTTCAGTGCAGCAGTGCCTAACATGTTGTAGAAGACTGCAACTGGCCATCCTCTGGTAGCAGCTCGGGTAGTGTATTGCCTCAACATCTTGTCCAAGACATCAACTCCCACCTAGGATCATATTAAATAAAATGGGACAAAATAGCAGCAATGACAATGAAAAACAGGGGGGCTACAAATCGATGATATGAGAATCAAGACAAAAATTTAAGTAAAAATAAAAATAAAATACATAAAAAGAATAAAAATAAATAATAAAGGTCAAATTAAATAGGCCTAAATGCAGTGGATCTCTAAATAAGTGGATATGTGTACAGTCTATCAATAGGCCTGAATCACTCTTTAACTATATTCACACCTTTTTCTATTGACAGTAGTGAACCGTCTCTGGCCTTTTTTTTGCGTCACCCAGTATCTCCACTAATGTGTGCATGGTGCTGAGGGTGCAGACATTCTTCCTCTCTTTTCCCTGATAAATAGTGAGCGTTGCCATGTCACTCTGCATCACTTTTGTGTTGTGTATTGCAGCTTTCACATGAACAGAAGGAGGCAGTAACCATTTATTTTTGATAGTGGTGCCAACCAGGCTGGTGTTTTTGGCCAGAAGTTTGTGGACAAGAGGGAGTGATGTAAAAAGTTTTCAGTTGTGACATTCCTTCCCTTCCCCCAAAAAGACTCCATCAGTGTCAGGACCATACTCTCCCCCAGGTTCTGCGTTGTCGGGTGACTCAGATCCTTCCCTACGTAGGGTCAACCATTCAGCATGTACTTGGGCTCCACATCAGTGGTGAGCTAGAACTTTATGCCAAATTTGTCCGGTTTATTGGGCATGTTCTGCATTAAAGGACAGCGTGACTTTGTGGGGAGCAACTGTTAATCAATAGCAATTTCTGCCCCAGGTTTATGGGAGGCACTGCTGTTCTGAAAAAAGCTTATTCCACACTTCACTGACCAGGGCAAACATGTCACTTGACTGGCGGAAGCGCCTGGTATCTTTTTAGTAGAACTGCAGGTTGCACATGATTTTCCTGTACCTATTCCTTGACAAAGTGGTGCTAAAAAGGGAAGACCCCATTCTTTTGACTACAAGTCCTCCACATCCATGTTCCTCCCATTATGCACTCTTCTGGCCAAGAGGAATGCAATGAACACCTTCAGCTCAGCCAAGGTCAGCTCCCAGCCTTGTGCTCCACACCTGTAATTGTGCAGTCACAGATGTGCTGCAGCATCCATCAAGCACATGATCACACTCAGAGAGTTGTCAGTGTTACACCATGCATGCACATTTGGACCAGCTCCTTTAGTCAGAACATTCTGTGACTGTGCTCTCCCCATTAGCAAACCTGGCTTTATCTCCACCAATACAGTCCCATCCTTGCTAGTTTCATGCTGCTCGGATGGAGGCGGTGGTGGTTGCACCGACACTAAAGTGAATAAATATTTATACTGTAAGAAAACTAATTAACCTATAAGAGAAGAAAGCGATTCGCTAGACTGTAGACAGAAGCTTACCTGTCATATGCTTTCCCACAATGTCAGAGGGCAGCTGCAATGACAAGCCTGTGTCGTTTTGGGGATGCTGGTTTTTAATCCTCAAATAAAGACTCCTTATCAGGGAAAAAAGACAGGTCACTTATTTCTCCATACTCTAAGTCATTCACACTCACTGTTATCTCTCCCCTCATGCCATTCATGTCCTGAAGCATTGCCAAGACTTCCTGGACAGTCAACTCCCTTCTGCTCCGGCCCAAATTTCCTAATGTGCTACCAATCTATCAATCAATCAGCCTATCTATCAGTCTATCCATCTTTTCTGTTAATCTATCCATCACTTTATCTATCACTCTCTCTCTCTCTCTCTCTCTCTACCTACCTATTTATCTATTTATACAACATTCTATCTATCTATCTATCTATCTATCTAGTGTAAGCCTATCAAATATAGCTAGGTTTAGTTCCCAATAAGACAACCTAAGTGTCAAATAGCATCTAAAAAAAAAGCTGCTGCTAAGCAAATGTTCAGCACAGTGTTACACAGATGCTTCTTTATGGGGTAAAAATTACCCCCTAGAGGTTTGGGGTATAAATGATATTTTTTATTACTATTTTTAACCCTCAGGCCTCAAAATTCAGTGGATGATTAATAAACCCATTTGAAAGAAAACGTCATGAGCTAAGAGATGTAGGTGTTTTATTTTAACAGAGCTACACATACTTGAGTTCCTGTACTTACGGCACAGGAACTCACAGGTTTTCCAATGCTATGCAAAATTAATTGTTGTCTTTTCCTTCCCATCGGGATTTCTGAAATCTGGTCCAAGACTAACTCCTTTTCACAGCTTTGTGTTAACACTGATGAGAATGAGACTAAATTTACCATTATATTTTGTCTATTTTTGGTATATCCAAGACAAGTGTTGTCAGAATATTTAACAGCGCATGAGATATCATGCATGTTAGATTGTCAACACTTATGCATTAACAATCAAAAGAACAAATTCAGCTCAGTCTGCCAATGTGTTTTAGAATTAACTTCAAGAACTTAACTTTCATCACTGAGTGTTT
Organism: Naso thynnoides; assembly: GCA_029783665.1. NCBI lineage: Eukaryota > Metazoa > Chordata > Actinopteri > Acanthuriformes > Acanthuridae > Naso > Naso thynnoides. Next base: position 18,913 of record JAQLOL010017828.1, read on the forward strand.
TGAAATATTCATAGAGAAGCCAAATAACTTGAGAACCAGTGCACAGACATACTCTCAGTACAAGCAACATTAAGAAGGATTTGGTCTCAATAACACCACGAGGTGTTACAAGGTCTTTTGTGTCAAAAGGCTGGGGGGACACACAAGTGACAAGCACATTACAGAAAACTGTGGCTATCTTGACAAAATATTACCAGAAGACGTCATTCTTGCACATAGATGCTTCAATGCGAAAGATAAAGTGGGCCTATATTGTGCACAGTTAAAAATACCAGCATTCACCAAAGGCAAGCAGCAACTGCATCCAGTGGAACTAGAACCTGGATATATGCACATAATATTTTAATATTGGTATTTGGGTCTGTGTTCTCCTCTCTTCTTAAGAAATGTGTTGCTGTGTGTGTGTCTGTGTGTCTGTGTAAAACTAGTTTGTTCTGTGATTTGCTGTTTCCTTCTACCTGCCTGGGGACTGCATGTGGAAATGAGCTAGTAAGCTGAATCTGATACAAAGCATCTCTTCTCTTTTTGAGACTAATGTTATTTTTGTACATTATCCATGATACATATAAACTTAATAAACTAAACAATAAACTAGAAGCAACAAGGGGACTTGCTGCCGCCAGGATCCATGTGGAAAGGGTCATTGGCCTGGTCAGGAACAAATACACCATCCTTCAGACCACCATCCCGCTGTCTCTCTGCCAGTCAGCTGCTAAAGGACAGCCTACCTCCCTTGAAAAGATGGTAACAGTTTGCTGTACTTTTTGTAATATTTGTCCATCTGTTGTCCCTGTTGAATAGACTGGCACTAGTTGCTTCCCATGTAAAAGTTATATTATTACAATGTTCGCCAAGAAAAAAACATGCATAGCTTTCACCACATTAATAGCATCACGTGTGTGTACAACAAAGTTTACAGTGAGTATCTCTTTAAATGGTACAGTAAACATTCAGTTGCTCAGTAATTGCTTAATATTTGAATGTCTTTCCGTGATATTCAGACCCAGCTGCAAACATAAGGGTTTTTTTTTAAATCTTCTATAACTAATAACTGGACCTGCAATGGTTGAAAAGGCTAAAAATAATCTGCATTCTATTAAGTTTAGATTGCATTTTTTGTAATTTAATAAAGGATGTTATCATGCAACTACAGACATTTGTTGGGTATTTATTCAATTAATTGTATTAAAGTGTCTTTCTCTGTTTCCTCTCTTAATTTGAAATGTTGCTATATTTCTCCATTTTCAGACTCACTGCTTTCTTTATATTTCTATCTTACTGGTAAAACGCATTAACCATCTTGGTAATTCAGATTTTTTTTTTATGTTTTGAGGCTAAAACTGTATCTTAAGACGCTTAAATGCCAGGACACTTGGCTGGTACCCCTAACTAACCAAAAAGTAAAAATATTAAACAATCAAAATCAAACCATCACATAAAAAATAGCACCCCAGAAGTAGGAGGAATCTCATACCTCTAGTGTGCTAAAATTACGGGCACCACAACCCTGGTCAAAATGAACTCAAGGACACACATAGGCGAAGGAAGAAAAAGGACCATGGATGCATTTAAGCAATATTAATATTGCGATTATACAACAGTAACCAACTAAATAAAATGTATAAACAAAATATATTCACATTGATCGACATTTTGCTGTCAAAATTGAAAGGTTTTTGCGAGTGTGATTCCTGTTTCCATGGAAATACATGGGGTCTGACTAATAACTGAAACACAATCAGTCACGTCAGTAGACTCTCATGTGTAATGGAACCTAGTTCACCATTACAGTAAATAATCCGACCCTTAGTAACGACCTAGCAACCGAAATGATTTTCTAGTCCCAGATGAGTGAACTCTGCGGCTGACGTTAACGTCCCGAACTAAATCAACACAACCGCAAACTCTGCGTGTATTTGAAAGCGCCGCGTCACCGACACAGCTGATGGAGAAAGTGAAACGTTTCGATTTACTCCAGATTATTAAAAAGCCCAAAAGTCCAATCAGAAGAGAGACAAAAACAAAGGAGGTAATCACTTACATTTTATCTAATGAAATATTCAGCTCCTGGGCATATTTTTAAAAACATTTTCACCGCGGTCACAGCTCGCGTCTCTCTGACTTTGTGACGTTCCACACAGACACACATAACGGGGCCGTTTACAGCATATTAACTAAAAAATGTTGAGTTAGTTGTTCTGTAAATGTGACTTTGGCAGCCGACAGGAACGCCTACATGAGGTCCATGTAGTCTGTGATTCATTTTCAAGGTGAGTAATAAATAACGTTTCAAAAAATAATAACCCATGTTGCCATGGAGATGGATACAACAACATGCCATGGCGGAGTAATATTTTGAGCGATGAGTGAGCCGTGCTGTTATGCTGATTTGAGCACATTCTAAACGTCTTGTTGACCAATCAGATCGCTTGGTCGGAACCACTTGTTGTGTAATCAACATTCATGACTCCCTCCTTTTGTTTTATCGTTTACCCGTAATGCGACTCTGCGTCCTGTCTAGCGTTGCATGTTATTCGTCCCGTAATATGTCGATAAATGTTCATAAAACAAATAAAAAAAACTACTTTTTGAGAACTAAGCACCAACAGCTGTGTTTCAGATGCCTCCAAAAGGCAAGGCGGCGGGGAAGGGCAGAGCTCCAGCTAAACGGAAGCTGGCGGAAGTGTTCCCACCCGGAGAGATCCTGACAGACACGGGAAAGAAGGCCTGGAAGCTGGGGGCGCCTGTCGGCCAGGGGGGCTTCGGCCTCGTTTATTTGGGTAAGACTGGACGGAAGGCTGATGACATTTCAGACCTCGAACGTCCACGCGAAAAAATCCGTGACTGCAATTTAACCATTCACCGGACTTCATGTCTCTCTCAGCCCAAACTTGATATCATAACTCAGCTTTTTCGCCCGCGTTCATAAACTGCACTTGCAGCTGCGTGCTGCGTAAGATAGGAAATGCAAAGTGAGTGTCAGCAAACTTTGTGGCTAAGAAGTGAAATTTTGGTTCTACTTGTTCTCCAGCTGATGAGAATTCTGCCAAACCTGTGGGTGCAGACGCCCGCTACGTCATCAAAGTGGTAAGTCTAAACAACTCCAAAAGATTTATCTGAAACGATCTTGTTTACGTGTTTTTTGTTTTTGTAACATGCATGCACGTCCCTGAGAAGCGACACGTGTTGTGTGCAGTGGTTTCAGTTCTGTTTTGAAGACACTGCCGTGTCAGTGAAAGTAACCTGTTGTCATAATTTTTTTTCTAATCAAAACGTGAGTAGATAATCGTCTGTGGTTTAGCACCAGGTCCCAGGAAAGTGGTGAGGTTGTACTTCAGTAAGATCAGGTCCATAGTTTACTTGGACACAGACCAGTTGGACCCGTCTGTCAGGCTCATCTACCGTAAATCATCAGAGTGAAATCTGATTGTGAATTCAGCGCAGAGCCGATGAGCTGGAGAGAGAAATTACAGTTAGTAGCAGCTGCCAGTCTCCTGTAGTGTGAGACTGCGATATTTGGGTTTTGCCTAAAGTTTTATGTAACTAGTTTTAATGTATTTCTCCCTGAGTTGGCTCTGTCGGAGCTTCAGGGCAGCCCATGAACGCACCATGTGTCCCAGCCGACTGCAGTCACTCGTTTCACGCAGCGAGCGCAGTTTTAAGCGCCGGTCTGTTTCTTTTTCACCCCCGATGCGCTGTGTCTGTCGGAGAAACGCTGATTTTTAATGTGAAACAGCTTCATTGGGTTTTACCGACCAGCCCGTTTATTTTTGAGAGGAGACGATCTCTGCCTACAGTTGCTCGACGGTTACAAGCTCAGCACGTGAGCCCAGCAGCTAACAGCTCATTGTTACAAACAAGCTAAAAAGAAAGCCGTCTGTGTGCCGATCCGGGGCCCGTAGCATAACGGAGTAACGTGAGTAAGGGAGGGCGGGGGGGTGCTAGATAAACTTGGAGGTGTGGCGTGAGAGCGTGTGAAGACAGTCAAATGCGAG
>JAQLOL010017977.1:0-22790 GCA_029783665.1 Naso thynnoides
TACTTTTTCCCCCCCTTATGTGTGAGCTTCTAGCCAAGGTGTTAGAAGTAGTGATACACCCATTGCAATCTTCTGCAGGTTTTGTAAAAAGTCTGACCCTTCCAATGCAGATTTTTGCCGATTTTAGATTTTTTTTCCCTCTTAGAATTATAATTCAGTCAGAGCAAAAGGCATCTTAAAAAAGGAGAAGAAAGAGAAAATCATTTGTTTTCATTTTGTCAAATCCAGTCTAGTCAGTTTGTGGATCCAGTGCGGCTTTTGTCAACTGGTATGTGGATGATGGCTGGCTTCCTTGGATCAGTTGAGTAGCGTGAACCGAGGAGTGAATGGGTACAAATCGGAGGTTTACGTAACAACGTGAGGTTGATGATACTGGCGGATAAATGAAAGTGATGAAAGGGATTTCTTTGCTGTTTTTACCGTGGCGGATAAGCGTGCTGCTCCAAACTGGCACTTCCTCTCAACTCTCAGGGTAAAACGACACACTTTTTGTGTTTGGCTCACTGTGTTAAGGGCTTCTGTACACATGTTGCACATGTTAGTTTAGTCAACTACACAGTTTGTCATATTTTTTAATCTCATCTCACCTTATTTCATCCAAAAAGTAGACATCTATTAATCCTGTGTGACTTCCAGCACATTCACGGAGGTTGTAAAAACAGATAAAGTAAGTTTATTACAGCCAATGATGCCTCAAATGTGTTCACTCTCAATAGAGGCATTGAATTTTCTTCAGAAGGAGTGGTGTATGGTTGTTAAACAGCAAGGAGCAAGCTATTTTAACTTGAACAAAAGATCAGGAAAAGGTTACATCACTCCAAAGGAAAGACATGACAATCAGAATGCAGTCAAATAAAAGAAGAGGAATCCAATTTCGGTTTTCGTGTCCTTCTGGAGCTCAGAAGTCAGAATGCCCTTCAAAGAGAGAGCAGCTCTCCCAAAGCACGTTTAATTAGTCTGTTTAGAAGGACTGGTCGATACCATGACAATCTGCTGCAGAATGAGACACTGTGTGGTTGGAAATGAGGGCTTGAACCAGGCACAGGAGGCAACATCTCACAGCGTGGAGCAACAATACACACACACACACACACACACACACACACACACACACACAAACGCATGCACACACTCTCAGTATTGCCCTCAGCACTGCATGGAACTTCGAAAGAGTAATGATTTCTCTCATTTTCAAGTGTAAACACACGTGACCTGGAATATGAAATGCTCCATACATCAAAGAGAAAACTTTATACATTATCTGAACTGGACAGAGCAGCACGAAACAGAAAACACCGCAGCACAATGATGATAAAAAAGAGGAGTACGCAGAAAAACAACAGGAGGTAAAGAGAAAGCTGAATAAATTGATGAGGTAGGATTCTAAAGTCTAGATCTAGATGACTGTGAGCGTTTGAGTTGATGAGTGTGAAAAAATGTGTGTTTTTTGTTTGGTAAATGTTCCATTTCCCGCCATCCATTCCCTTATCAGACTGTGATCCCCCTTCACTGTGACTCCCAACTTTATCTTTTGGTTTGGGTCAAATTTCTCCATGTCTGTCCTTTTGACAGAATTATTGGATGAGTGTGGGGTTGTGTTTTTTTTTTTTTTTTTTTTTTACTTAACTGCTTTTGAACATTAGAACCAAGGAACTACCGGCCACCTTGAATTTGACCCCTCACAACCCCCAGACGTCATATTCAACCTCCCTCCACATCTGAAATTCAACCTTGTGGATACTAACTTTGCTTTTCATGCTTTTCTCATAAAGTGGAGCTCCAACAGAGCCAATTCAGAAGGAAATAAATGGAGACTAATTACATTAATTTTCTTCAAATGCCAAAACTCAGAAGTGCATGACCCGTGGATGGCATGGTACAGTATTATATTGTGAACCGTGGCATCCATGATGGGTAGTGACCATCTAGAAACGACTGACCTTAAAAGTGAACTTAGATATTTTTCAGCCTGGGCCCTACTTGTGTGTGTGTGTGTGTGTGTGTGTGTGTCTAACTTATGGGGACAAATATTTTGGAAGTTGGTCTAGTATTGAGGGAGGCCGATGCAGCTGACAGTGAGAAATGAGCTAGAATGGGATTCTAGCAGACAAATGCGCACTGTCAAAATCTGTCCACTAAGGTGCATGTTTTCACCACTGACCAGCTCACATCGACAGTGTAAGTCTCTGACAACAGCATGCAAAGCATTTCTCTTACCCCTAACTGATTCTGAAGTCTGGTCGTCCACTCGTCAAATTGTTGCAGCTCCTCATATTCATATGCTCGGGCTTGAATAAATACGGGCAGCCATCAAAATCATCCACACTTTCAAATTTGGGTAAATATTCAGCCATGACGCTGAAATCAATGAGACAAATCTACCGGCTGTACTCTAAAACAACCTGCCCTGTTATGATCTGCTCGCAGTCATGGCTGCACCATTATCTTCCTGCAAAATGTGAGATTCCACGAGAATGAGACTTCAGAACATCTTCACTACCTCTTCCTCAGCCAATTCAACTTCATTAGCCCATTCAGGATTACTTGTTGTACTGTAACTTTGGTGATTACGAGCCTGACCCCTGAACTACTTCTTAAGCCATTACACAATTGACAATACGGTGCGTCACAGTGGTTGTAAAGAGAATCAGAGGAGCTGATCTGATTGGCTATGACTGAAATAGCTCTGACAAACCTTCCTGTTGTCTATTCTGCTTTTCCGCTGCGCTGCAGATGAGCCGGCGTTTGTGTTCATCAAATTTTAAAAAAAAGTTTGCTACACCTTACTTATGCTCCCTGCGCTTAGAGCTTAGACCTTCACCTGCGCATAGGCTGAAAAAAATAGAAGCCTATATCTGGACAGTAACCCAAGAAAGGAACAGTTGAACCTTGTGTAATTGTACAACTTAATTGGTGGCATATTGCAGGATGTGTATTATAACAGTTTTAGCAGAAAGTTGGGGGTAGTCAGCCAGTTCATGGGAAAGACTTAGTGGACTGATCCAGAGCAGTTAAGGCTTTGGGGAAGAAGCTACTTTTTATTTGAGGTGCATGCGTTCATAGTAGGGATGAGTACGATTACTCGATTACCCAAGTGTTGAGCTGGAGTACAAGCCACCATCACGGTGAACGACAGCAACAGGATGGAAAAGACGAGCGAGCAGCTGAGCTAAATGATCTCCTGTGCCCCTCAGAAGATCTGCAGAAAAGATTTACGGTTATACTTAATTAGGATAGTTCGCCAACGGATAATTAAACAACATATCAGTTGTTGATAACTTTACAATTGTTTGTTGAATATTTGTTGATACATTGTTGAGTATTACTTGAACATTTTAAGAATGTTTTGTGAATTTTATTCTGAATGTTGAGATGAGATCGAATGATGCATTTCCTGCATTCTCACTAAGTAGAGGTGGAAAATCTGCTGACCAGGTTAGCAGGAGTAGGTTTTTGACTGCTGACCCACTGATAATCTTTAACCTTTTTTACAATCGGACCTTAACATCGCTAAAGCTTTTAGCTCATCTTGGGCTTGTGATCCTGAGGCCTGCAGGCAGATGAAGTCACCTGAGGAGCAACATAACAACACATGAGAAATAAATGGGTCAATACCAACTGGAAAGTAGCACACAACATTACAAAATAAAGTGATTTTTTTTTTTTTTTTATATTTGGCACATAAGTCTTACATTTTATTTTACTGATTGTTAGAAAAAATAAGAAAAAAAGTTTTTAAATGTTGTGTTGAAAGTGGCAGACATGTTATGCATGCAGGGCTGAATGAGAACAACAGAATTAAAAGACATGGGCCAGACTGCTGCTTGCAGTGCTGCTGCTGATGGAAAAGATGTTTGTTGGAGCAGACATGTTCTTTCTGTTTTTAATCTTTTTTTCCTTTTTCTTCTCTTATATCTTTTTTCATCTGATAATGTTGCTGACGACAAGTTGTCTGACTGTACATCATAATTAAACCAGCTTTGCTTACATGCTTCTAAGAGCAAAATTTGTTATGCAGACATATTAACTGACAAGGGGGATGGTCAAATGGGAGCACCCACCTGTTCACACACCACCAACCAACACACACACGCTCACAACCCACACACGACCCATGCTGGTGTTTTTGGGTGTTCTAACACACTGGAAATCATTTAAAGTGAACATTTCTCTGCTTTCAGGAAGACTGACCTGCAATTCATCTTAGCCAGTATTACAACAGTTAAAAGCCAGTGCTTTTAGTTGTATTGGCTGTTGTTTGTTTCATATTGCCAACTTTAATGATAATCTGTGTCTCAGATTTGAGACAGTTTTTGAACGGCCAGCACGTAGAATGAATGTGTAAATTTCAAAATTTTCACTGCCTACTATTCTCATTTCAGCAGTACGCCATTTGAAATAAAATTTTCTCTGACTCGCCTCTTTCTTTCTGCGGTCCGCCATCTCATCTTTGTCTCATTCAAGTAGCAGCACTGCAATCTCTAGACAACTTCCTATAAACAATGGACACTGGTTAGCTGCGAGTTTTAGCGGCGTTTGGTTTCCCTAAAGATATGCATGGCTTCTGAAGTATGACTTGCTGCGCAGTGTCTCTGGGTTTTTATGGTTTAACTACAAACCCAGCACCAAACAACAGAAAGACAAGTTAGCAGCTAGCTACTGGATATTTAGAGGCATCTTGCAGATAAATAGCCTAGAGACACTTTTTTCAGAATGCGGGAGTGACAAGAAGTGCGTGCCGTGTAAATTGTTCCGACGTATATGGTCAGAAACACGATACATCTCAATACAATTTAAAATTGTATTAAAATTAAACATCTTTTTTATCACAGTTGGCACCGTTAGTTACGTTTGTGCCAAAAAACCTATTTAAAGTCAAGTGCATCAGATTTAAAGGCATCTGTTGGCAGAAATGGACACATTATACATAAACATGTTTTTTCGCTATTTTCACTTGAGGATAATAGGAATTGTTATGTTTTTATGTTTTCCTTATACATCCTCAGATGGAGTTGGTCTTCTTCTGCAAAGTCTGTCATGTTGCAACGCCATGTTTTTACAGCAGCCAACACCGGAGAGGACCTTTCTTTCTTTCGCCTGCTGTAGGTGTTTGTGTACAGAAGACCAATCTAGAATTTCTGCTCTCACACCTCTTCCTGAGCAGCATATGAGAAAAACATGTTTCGTACACATTAACCCAAAGGTCTGTTATTTACGTATTGGGATAAAACAGAGGGGCGTGAAAAGCTTCATCAGCACAATGAGAATTCACATGCAGCCCTCTTTGCATAAGAGTAAAATTATCTGAGAACATATGGTGATTCATGTTAATTGCAGAGGAAGAAAAAGAGGCAGTTATGGAACTTGTGAAGATGGTTTTTAATGGATTTTCAGATCAGACCGCACGTTATCCTTTTTAGCAAATACATTTTGTATCCAAACTAGTAATTTCAGTATGTCATTCATTATTATTTATACTGGACCTGCAGAAAAGGTCTTGAGTAAGATGAATTTTCTTAGGTGCCTGCTGCATGAATCTGCTGAGAGCAAATACATGGCACTGGAGGGGGCATTAGATCAAAAGGCAGTGCTTAATAGGAAAGAGAGAAACAAATTAGTATGCAGTAGAGGCCTTCAGGGGTCAGAGAATACATACCCATATCCAAAGAGACCTGAAAATGTACTACCAAGACCTGGACCATACCCGTCTGTTTTTACCCATCCAGACCCAAAAATGTTGGAGACATACCCGGTCGGGACACACAGACCCGATCAACACCTATTTGATTGTTGATTTTTGTTAACAGTTTTACGTTTGGTTTTTTTTTTTTTTTTTACAAATTGTTAAAATAAAACTTTGTGTCTTACATAATGGAGCCTAACATTAGTATCCCTCTATCTTGTACCTGGCCTGAAGCATATAATCGATCGTCCTTGCCAAAAAGGTTGATAAGTATATCCATCCATATCTGTTATTCTTCTCTTGCTGATTGAAACAGTATGCAGGGTAGTCCACTCATTATTTCAGCTTTAAAGTCCACTTGCTGTCACCGTGATGGAAACGCGGCCCGTTTAGGGTTTTGTTTGCAGGTATTGCATCCAGGATAATCACTTTGATTGTTTTTTCTTTTGAACGGTAATTAGGATTGCTCGTTCACAGCCACGACTGCTAGCTTTGGCACGACAATTTTTAATTTGTTATTGTCTGTGGTCAGACGAGTCTGACCTCTGCTCTTTGACCCTTCAACGCTTACCTGCGTAGGTCATTGGGAACCACCTTGCAACCACAAATGCACTTTGATGCACTGTTACCTAGTTTGTGGTGCTCTGCACTGCATTTTCTGCTATTCTACGCGCACACACACAGAGAAACACTCACACAAACACACACAAACACAAACATGCACATAATGTTAACCAAACACAGGATCTGATTGACCATATAAAACATGGACTTGGGTCTTGGGTCCTTGGATCTGAGTGGACCCGTGAATACCAGTGAGCCAAATCAGGGTAAAATCAACTCTAAACCCACACAAAAGAAAAAAGTTAAGGATGCTTTTTAATGTCTTTTTAAATGCTAAAATGTTTTGCAGTGAGTAGCTGTTAGATAACCAAGGGGTCATATGAGATGGGAAATCTGTCGTCATACAGGAAATGTTAATCACTTGATCTAGGGAAGACACAGAGGCATGACTTTACCTGCTGAAAGAGGTCAGAGGGCTCTAGGAGAGTGTCCAAATCAGTGAATGAATAGTTGCCTCTCTGTAGTCTGACTAGAGTCATGACTGGGGCATGAACTGAACTGGCATTGTCTGTACACAGTTAGACAAACTGAAGGAAAGAGGAGATATTATAGGTCTGCTGGTCTTGTGATCTCTCAGTTTAGTCTTATGCTGGCTTTACACCAAAACACATTTCAAGCAATTGTCAAAGTCACAGAAAAGTTTTGCTAGAGTTGTGGCATGCTCCTGTGATCTTGATCATTTGGTGTAAGGTGGACATAAAACTCATTCTGGACTGTTTTAAATAGGGGTGCACGATATCAGGAAAATTGCGATATGCAATAATGTTTTTGAATATTCCGATGACTCAAAAGTGGAGAAAAACACTGCTCACCCAGAACAGAGGCTTGGTGAAAGGGTGCTGGAGCTATGGAGCATCAAACCAAAACTGAAAAAGGGCACCCGCACACTCATATCTATGCATACAATCTTCTCTTTAATGCAAGCTTTCGGTCAGAGACCTTCTTCAAGCCCTTCTTCAACAGGCAGCAAGAAGTTCTTCTTCTTCTTCTTTTTGTTTTATGGCATCTATGTTTGGTTTCAACCACCTTTCCTACAAACAACATCAGGTTTACCAGGCAATTCATCTACATACTTCTAAAATTCCTGACCTTCAGCCAACAAACTTCTAGCATTCCAGTGTAGAAGTAAAACCATAAGTAAAACTAACCAAAACATGATTGATCTTGGCTTGCCTGAACACTGAGGTCATTTCTCACATTTGTCACCTCACAGAAATCAAGATGATGAGCTGCAGCTTTCACAATAATTTGTATTGTATCTGTTTTAGATTTGTCCTCCATTGTGGCATTTACCACACCTGCTATGGAAGTAACTAACTTTTTAATTCTGCCTTTACTTGCCCCTCACTTGACTGGTCTGTATGTTTTGTGGGTTGGTTTTCCACCCTCCTTCTTTCATCACCTCCTACTCTCTGCTTCACCATCTTCGCAGCCTCTGCATATGATATCTTGTTTTGAGTTCTCACCTGCTACCTTCACCTGCTTTTACATTTCTTCACATCCCCCATAAGCCACAGTGTGGTTACCTCCGCAGTTGCAGCATTTCGGTTGTTCATGATTGCTCTGACCATATTCATGGTCTCCTCCACATCTAGGACACCTCCTTCTTCCCTGGCAATTCTTTGCTATGTGAACAAACTTTTGGCAGTTGTAACACCCCATTGGTTTTGGAATGTATTCTCAAACGTTGTAACTTGAGAAACCAAGCATAATTTTACTTGGAAGAACTTCATCATCAAAGTCAAACACAATACCCCTGCTTTCTTTCCTCACTCCCTAATGTAAGTGGTTTGACAGTGTGTCTGCTATTTGTAGTCCACTACAATAAAAACTACATTTCCCTCGATGTTAAACTACACAGGGCCAACTTATTGACACAGGTGTTCTGCATTCTGGCTAATCAAGAGATGTGCTTTTAACCACTGTACTACAACGACTTCTTGCTGCCTTTTAATGCTTTGAAGAGGTCTCTGACCGAAAGCTTGTGTTAAAGAAAAGATTTTTTGCACTGATTTGAGTGTGCGGATGCTTTTTTCCTGTTTTGCTTTGAATATTCCGATGACAACATGACAATATTGATGTTTAAAGTTTTAATGTCTTTCTGCTTTAGGTTTGCGCTGCTAACAGACTGCAGACTGTGAACAGCCTTCAGTGTGAGTGTGTGTTGCAGACACTGACCAGCAGCTCATGGCAGACACATCAGATGACAATGAAACCTAACTGAAGGTTTGTCGTGGTAGCCTGCGTTCCCGGTGTCACAGATTGCATGAATGTTTTAGGATCCGTGCAGTAGCAGTGGCAAGTCCTGCCCAAAGATGATGGGACACACAGTGACATTTCACTTTTAATATGACAAGAGTAAGGAAAGTTGACCAGCAGGATGATGGCAGAGGATTAATTGTCAAAGTGAAACACAAAAAGCACAGAACTTTAAAATACTTTGGATGCTAGTAGAAAGCTAAGATAAGGGGCCCAGTCTTGCACCTGGCACAAAGTTGGAGCGCTACTGGCACTAAAGTCATTACTATCTTACCCCTGGTGCAGATTTCATTTTTGCCATATGTTTAGGGTGTTTTCAAACCTATAGTTCGTTTGCCCTTGTCCAAATCAGATGATGAGTTGGTGGACTTTCCTGCTTGCTTAGTGTGATTTCACGCAGGCAAAATGTCAAGCGAGACAAAATCTATCAACAAAAAGCCATGTGAGAGCTGTCGCCCATTCATTGGTCACAAATCACATGGGTTTTGCAGGTGGAGAGAAAGGATAGTTTGTTTTCTTCCGGGACATGTCACATTTTTCATACCACCCCAGTACCGCCCATAGTGAGAGAGTGTGCAGCAGAGCGACAGCCGAGCAACCGTGTGCCTGCTGTGTGTGAGCAGCAGCACTTATCTCCATTTACTTCTCGGTTTTCAATAGAATTTCTACGCTGCAGGCCACAGGAGCTGATTTAGTCCAATAATGCGCAATGCTTGCTGCACTTGGGTTGGATTGAGGTCTGATCACGTTCATACCACAAATGAACCGCACCAGAGTCTGTTTGTAAGTGGACCAAACTGCTCTGGTGTGAAAACGCCCTAAGATAGGAAATCCACCTGCACTGCATCTGTGTGCCAGTGGGCGGGAGGTCTGACAGTGAAGGGAAAATGAAGGCGTGTCTCGGCGCATTTGCTATCTTATGCCCGGCACGAAAAAGGCCAAAATAAGCTAAGAGTTAAGACCACAGAAAACCTGGTCCGAACCAAAGCACAATGTCTGTCTGGCATGCCTGCGTAAGGTCTCAGCAGTCACACACCATTTGTTTCTATGTGTAGGGAACAAAAACAACATATTTAAATGTCCTTTGTACATATTTTAAGAAGTTTCATTTATAATTAATGGCTTTTCACACGTTTTTTCTTTTTTCTTTTCTTTTTCTCTAACTGGGAAATGCTCATGATATGTCTTTATCTGTAGAATACTTTACAGATATAATGAAAACACAAACAACAGGAGGGGGAAGGTTTTTCCATCTCTTTTATCTTCTGTCCCTCCCTCCCTGTGTAAGTGAAATCAGGTCAACAGAAATAAAATGTAAATATTTAAGCATTCAGTAAACACCGTGCCTATGTGTGAGTGTATTGTGTATTTTTAAATTTATTCACACCATTAACAACAACTTAATAAAGCCTAATTAATCTCTGTACACAGGATGGGATCACAGCTGTCAGATCATCCGTTCAGATCAGTGGCTGACAGCTTGAGCAACTTGTGTCTTTATTGGCTACAGAAAAACAAAGATTTACAGTTATGATTACATCTGAAAGAGACCGCTGTGACACGGGAAGAAAAACTATTTCTACTGATGGAATAGTGCATATTTTTACACATGGCTTATCTAACTTTAGAGATACTTTTTTCATTGTGTTTCCTCCACTAAATGTTACTGTGAATACATTGTGCATGTTTCCCAGTAATGCCAGAAGATGCAGTAACGATTTGCACTGTGTTAAACCTCTCTCCTTTTTTTCCGATTTAATTTATGCAATAATGCAGATCGGTAAATAAACAGCAAAAAATACCAGTGGGCTGTGGTGGCTTATTCAGTATTTGGCCAAGTGTTTCATTATGTTAGGTTTCGGCTTCGAACAACAATTTTCATTTCGGTGCATCCCTAAAAATAAGGCTTTTGGACAACATCCTGTTCAGATACAGCCTGAAGTTGAATGTGAGAAGACACTCACCCTATGTTGCTTTTCATCTCATAGATCGCCAATTTGAAACATCATTGAGGCCAAACATTAAAGTACAGCAGTAAACATCAACCTGCATTTATATTTACCAAAACCCAAACAGTTGAAGAGGAAAGAAATGTTGATCAGTTGTAAATGCACAGCCTGAGTGTTATGGGTCAAAAATGTATGCAAGTACAATCAGACCATTTAAAGAGGTTTTGGTAGCAGGGACATCCAATTACTTTTTAAATATCACAAAGACTGTAAAACCGTATGAACTTAGGCAGGAAATACTGACAACGAGTAATAGTACGACAGTCTTACTTAAACAGAAAAGATCTAGGCCTAGTAGTTTGCCATTTTTTTGGTCTTTCATGCAGAGAACTGTAAACACTAAAATGTCCAATTTTTTGTAATTAACTGCAAATGTTTGATTGTAATTTACATTTAAAAAATGCCCCATGCCTCTTTACAAGCTTGACAAAAGACAGAAAGAGAGACACATCCTCCTTTTGCAGATTATTTTAAAATGCTACCTCTCAATTTATCAAGTTTTGTCCTATACCATATAGAAATTAAAAAACAAAACAAAGCAAAAAAAACCCCACAACATGAGGTTAGGAGTCTTGTTGGGAACATAAAGAAATAGATGTAGTTGACCTGTTACATCAGTGCTGCATGGGTGACTCTGATTGGATGTCCCCACCTCTGTCTCCATCTGTTGCTATGAGCCCACAGCTTCAACTGAGAAAAATATGTCTTAGCCGAAAAAATGAACCCAGCTTCAGCTGTTAAGTAGGTGAGAAACATCTGGCTGGCTCTTACAACAAAGACTAGTATTTACTTGTAAGATGGTTAAGGCCCTCATGGAAGAGACAAGAGATGAGGCTGAGGTAACAGCTGACTGCTGATAGCCAGCTTTAGATTACACAAGCTCGCTGGCTGCAGAAAATTGGGGCCCCTGCTGTGCCTGGCACCTAACCTAACTGCTTTGTCTCAAGCCTACCTATAAACTCCTAATACAGAAGAGGGGTGGATGTGTGTGGGGTTGTCCCATGGTATTTTATCCTATGATTTTAAAACGGTCCACAAATGTCTGAAATATAATGTTGACAGACCAAATTAGGTGGAACCCATGGTTACATTGCAGCACACACACAAAGGAGTAATCTTGCCCTCTAGAAAATGCAGCATTTGCAAGGATTTTTACTTTAATGACTAAGTAATAACCCTTGCAAGACTAAAATGAAATATGTTCTGACTGATTTTGAAGCTGTTACAAATGAGAGCAGATAAACACACTGCAGCGTTGAGCCTGATTGTTACCTCCACTGTTATCTCTTATTTTCAGTCACACAAAAAGCAGTGTTTGCAAGTAGCTTCTGATTCACTGACTAATTAATGGCCTTTGCGAGAAGAACATGAAGTATTTTGAACATTCATCATGTCACCCACAATGTTAACAGAGCGCTGCAGTGATCGGCTGTAACAAACTGAAATGCCTAACCAGTATACTCTGCTATAATTAACCAATTAACTACAATTGACTGATTGATTGATATGGAAGACACTGAATCGAAGGAATAACATGTTAAAGTGAGAACACTTGTTTTATAAATTCTTATACAATAACCAGCTCAAACCTAGAAACACCCTAAGATAAAAAAGGCATAAAAACTCTGATCCCATATCCTTCTTTCTTCTATTTTACTCACAATTATTACAACATAAAGAGCATTTATTTCATGTAATCAGCCTTTCGTCATTAAGCTAGTCGTCTTACCCCAAAGATGAGCCCTAACCTATAGAAAAAGGAAATACTATTTACTTGTGATACCTTGCAAAACCACACACTAGCCCTGGTGTTATGTCCATGCTGAGTGTGGACCATGACCATCTGTGAACCAAGATAGTTTGGGACAGCACCACGGATGTTGTTACAAACTATGTGGTTGAGTTTTAGCTGATCCACCCTAAGCTTCTCTGTCAATTCATTTTTTCCAACATGCGTTCTCGGAGGTACATTTGATAAATAGAGTTTCATGGTATTTTGGATGAACTGAATCTTATCCCTTAATTTCATTTTCAAGCCACTCTATTATGCAGAATGTCCATAATCAAAATGGCACTGTGTCAGTGTTGATACAAGGAGTTCATTCATTATAATGTCAAACTCCTCGCTCTGCAATACAGGAACTCTAAATCCTTGATGAATGATTAATTTACTAACTCATCAGTGCTATTACTTTTCAAAATGACAAGGCCAACCATGTAAGGCAGGCTAAGGTTTGCGTGAGGCAGATGAAAGCTTTTTAGGCAGCCAACAGTCTTACCTTTGTTTTTACACAATGGTGGTGAATCTAAAAATTATTATTTGTTAAAGATGGTTCAGAAGATTTCTCCATTTTATTTCATTGAAGACGGCATTACTGATAAAGCAACAGGGTGTGCAGTGGGTCAGATTTAATGTAGTTGCTAAAGGATTGCTTCTTGTGGGAAGCTAAACACGAATATGTAACCCGCAAACCACTCTTTCAGCTGCCTCATTTAATAAACAAACAGTCATTTGCGAGTTATTTATGTTTTTTGCTTTATGTTTTAGTGTTGATACATGAGAGGACGCCAATAAACACTCTGCGTTTATTGTATCTTTTGATGAATTGTCTGAGTGCACATGCTCCTCTGTTGTTTTCAGCTAGCGGTGACTTCAGCAACAAGTTCCAGCTCTTAGGACTGCACCATTCATCATAGAAATGCTGTAGAACATCAAATATGATCGTAAATTTCCCTATTACAAGGCTTAATGTTCTAAAAAAACAAACTATTCCTTTAAGCCGCCAGAGAATTAGATTTACTCCACAGAGTTTAAAAGTGTAATTTAGCTCATTAATTTAGTTGATTGAATGGGCTAGACAAACCTTTTAAAACTACATTATCACATGAAAAAACTGGGTGAAATATTCAAATTAAACAATAATTTATACAACCAAGTAAGATCTTATTGTCATGACAGTTGCGCTGTCACTGCCCTCTCAGTTGTCAGAAAATCCTAAGTTCTTTACCTCTTGTGCTAGCAAGCTAACAACTGTTGACCCAGTTTTACCTGTTAGCATGTGTTAGCTAGAGTGACATCTAAGTTAGAGTGCATCTGTTCCTGTTAATAAAAAGAAGGCCATAGAAACTTTTGCTTAACACCTTATTTTATTTCTTTCCAGTCTGTCCTCAGGGTAAGGTTGTATGCTTAGTTTTTCACCTCAGAAAAATACATCAAATATGTCTTTCTTTGTGGTTGATCAAGCTAGAAGAACCTAGTTAACACTATGCAGAGGAAGATACCCGAGATGATTTTTCTTGTCAGTTCCAGTGTCGACAAACCTAACCTAACCTAAATGTTTTGACATTCATCATCCTGTCAGGAAATGCAAAATGAACGGTTTGTTGGTCTCTTTGAGTAGAATGAAGCAAGGACATCTTTTGTTGACATCTGGTTTTGATAGCTGGCTTGCTATTTCTGAAATAGGCTAGAGTGTTTCTAGGTATGTTATCACAATTTATTCTATGCTGCAATCATATGTAATTTATACACTTTTTGTTTGTGCAGTTATGTGTCCTATTTACCTGATGCATGTTTGTATGTGAGAAATGAGAACGTGTTTTCAATTTGAGGAAGCAGTTTTATTTCATTGTTTCTGTCTTTTCCACTTCACAGGACATTTCCCGCTGATGGCAGTGATGGAGAACGAGACGTGGTTCCACCCTTCACAAGTCCCCCATCATCTTCTCCATGGTGACCCTTTCGCCTCAAGACTCTCCAGAGAGGCGGATATCGTCGCAGCTTTTTACATCTGTATCATAGGTCAGTCTCTCTGGGAAAAATGCTTTGTCTTCAACTTGTCATACATGTTTTATTGAGTGATAACTGCAGTCAGGCTTAATGCTGCTTGAACATAACGTCTTCTTTACATCTCGCTGCAGAGAAAAAAGTAAAAAAAAAAAAGACAACAGTCTTTGGTATGCAGTTAGTGCTTCAAGTGGCAGCACATTGATAGCAAAAGATATTGAACTGTTTGATCATGCCATTGAAAAGCAGTTCATTTCACTGTTTCATTTGTCATGTGAGTTGGTTGAATTGTCCAGATGTAGGTGTGCAGAACAAAGGGGAAGCCGTCCCTTACATTTGATGTTACTTTGGCTGACTGTAGAGGAAGCATACGATGACTCCCCTGCAAAAAAGGAAATTCAACAGCAACACCCCATAACATTATGTATGTGTGCTGTCCTTAATAAAAGGTAATATATAGCACATAATGTTCAAAAGGAGGAAATAAATAAAGAGCAGATTGCTATATAAGATTCAAGTGTAGGAAAAAAGTACTTGGGAAATTGTGAATGGTAAGCAAATGAAAAAGGAGGAGCAGAGGAACTAGTTAATTTTTCCGAGACCGCAGTAGCTAGGGGCAGGGGTGGGCTGAGCCAAACTTGTTTGCCCACCCAATTAAAAGGGAAGAATACTGTTATTTTTTGCTCAGCCAGTAGAAAAACATAATAGAATTTACCAGTGCCATTTCTTGCTTCTGATTGGGTTGGCAGCCAGTAGCCCACCTCCACTCTCTTTTCCATTTAGGTACGAACAGCGACAGCATGCACAGTGTAGTCTCAAGCAGACCTCTCCTCAGTGATGTTTTTAAACCTGTTTTCCCTCGAAAGACATCATGTTCTGTCAGTTTGTGAATGCTGAGGTAACAGTGGCAGCTTATAGTTTGGCCTACATTCATCACTATAGTCAGAGGGATCTACTAGAGGGTTGGTGAAATGTGCTATTGTTTTAACCCTGTGGTAAAGTGCACAGTGGTCATTGTTCCAACTCAGAAAGTTGGTTCCCAGAGGCAACCAAATTTACTTACCTTGATCTCATTTACCTTTTGTCGATACGCCAACTTTTCCACCTCCCTCAAGCGTTAAAACTTATTTGCCATATTTTGGGACTTTTTTTAATTTTTGTTTTTCTACTCAGCTGTTTTTTATGCGCAAATTGAAAATGCCCATAAAAACAAGATGAGGAATCCCAGCTACTGTGATACAAATGGTTGTTATCGCATATATATTCTTTTGTTTTTGTTTGTCAGCATGGCTACTTACTTAGTTCGTTCAATTATAGTGAAAGATAACTATTATTGGTACAGATTATGCGCACTGAGCATGGCAAATGGTGCATTGGCAGCTTCACATGCCATAAATCTTCCAGTAACCCTAGTTTGTACCTTCATGAAGAGAAGAATTTACTGCAGTGATGATGGAATAGTGGAGTTAGAAGAAAAGAGAGGTTGTTAGGGATTGTTGTACTATGTTGGTACATTGGTCAACTCTGTCACATTAAAGATACAAACAGTGATAAAAAATGAAGTTATACAATACATAGTAACAAACAGAGAATTGATTAATGTAATTTAGAGGGCTACAACAGTAAAACTTTAAATAAAAACTCCATTCAGAACAAAAGTTTACTGTGCAGGGCCTAAAATTTGGCACGGGATTGCGAGTATCACACATAATTTAATAAGGTCCTGAAAATCTGGAATTTCATTGCGAGACAATCCTGCAAATGGAAGCCAATCCTTGTTTTATGTCAAATGGGATGCAGTACGTGGTTATTATTACATGTGTTCATAAATTTTGCCAGAGCTCCGCGGAGAGAAGGAAGGAGGACAGAGAATCATTGCGTAAAACAGGAGCTGTGTTTCAGTTCATTAACATCCACGGCAATACAAAATGTCAAAAGCAAAAAAATGTTTTACGATCAGTCAGCTGATCCGTTTCCTCAATATATGCATGGTTATTATTAAACGAGTTAGTAGGCTACATTCACCTGCAAGGCTGCTCTGTTTGGAGCCTTGACAGGACAGTCGGCAAAAATGAAAAAGTAAAAGACATTGGTATAAAATTTTAGAATATAAACAAAATGATGAAATATTAACATATGTAAAAACTCTGAATGCTGCATTTTGAATAAGCTGGAGCCTTTCTACTTATTGTTTGGATAATCCTGCAGCTTTAAAATCTGGCCTGCAAGAGATGAATGCATGAACCTGTTTAAGATATGACGGCTGAACCAGGCAGCACATGTATAAATTAAAGAAGAGTGGCCCGAGGACTGACCCTTATAGAGCCCCAGAGAAAATTTTGGCTTCTGCAAATTTAAAACTATCTATTAAAACATGAAATTTAATGTCTTCATGGATTTAATCCAGATAAGAATAGGACCTGCTTAGCTGACTGAATCAGGCAGCCTTTGAATTAAAACTTTGTCATCAACAGCGGTAACAGGATGATTTTACCTGGCTGAATCTTTGCTGTACAGTGCTGGAAGTATCTGGGATTCCTGCACACTTACATCCTTGCAATATTACACTTTACCATAAGCGAGCTTTCGATCTAACAGCCCTTCATCTGAGTATACGATGTTCAACAATGGACTAACAGGTAAAACAGCACTGCTATACCAATCATTTGCAGTATAAAATACACCTGTGCACACCCTGGTTGAACCTCCACCTCATAGAAAGTGTAGTTTTAGTGCTTCCTGTGGGGCATACAGATAGCATCCATCTTGTTGATCAATACAAAGAGTGAAACACAGTAGAAATGGACAATGTAGAAAAAATATTCACAATCATGAAACATTTTCTGTCAGCACCATACATACAATTTATATATAAATACATATATGTCCAGGTTATTTCATCATATAGAAAATAGGGATTTGAGAAAGCTCAAGATTTGAGCATAAATAAAGCAAAGATCCTTATATCTTTAAAGAACAGCGAACATCTAGTATACTTATAGAACCAAGAGCTATGAAAGGTTTGCAGGTAGAGGCCTCTGCTTGAAACAGAACTCTGTGTTTCAAGCAGAGGGGCGCCTTCAAAGTAGTAATGTATATGAAAATATGACGGGCCTACTGCAACCGTTTATCTCATATGGGTCAGGCTTTATGTGATGACTCACTGAGGGGGCCAAAGACAGCTCCAGTCGGTGTAAGGGGTAGTGACTGTTGATAAACTACAGACACGAGGGCGCAGCTTTTAAAATGAATGTTTCACTACCTGATAAATAATCCTATAGATGTTGTTATATTGTGTTGCGATATTAGCTATTTACTTCAGTTTTAGTGCTTTAACCTTTTGTATTGTACCAAGGCTGCTGAGTCACAGTTTGACTCCACACAGATCGGTTGAAAGACTCCTACCAAAGGCTCCTATTCTTCCCTAAGCAAGGGAAAAGACAGGGTTAACAGCTCTGATTGGTTGTATGGTTGTATGTCCATAGAGGCGGTTTTGACTGTGCCCGTTTGTACCTCCCCTTGGACATGAACGGTGAATCGAGAGATAACAGACTAATTTTTACTTGAGAATTAGTTTAACTGTGTCAGGCTTGCTATATTGACAAGAGTGGGTTCCAAAATATGCTTCAAAATCATTACAATGGTTTGTATGTAGGGGATTTGCCTTGGTGAAGGCATAGCATGTACGAGCCTGTTGGTTGCCAGAAAACACGACATAGCAGCCGATCTTTGTGGCAGCTTGTTTTTCTGTTGACAGGTGTGCCCATGACAGCAGAATCAAGAAACTTTCACAACCTGAAGCAGAGACAGCAACAGGACACATTAAATAAAATAGATTATATCAGGAAATAAATGTGACTGATGCTTGTATAGGATACGTTGATATATACGTCTTCCCATTTTTGGATGTCATACTTCAACTCTTTTAAAGAAAGCATTAAATATTGGATATTAGATAACAGCAAAATTTAGGGTAATAAAATAATCAAGGGAAATGTGCTTCGTGAGATGCCACTGGAATTCAGTCTCTGTCAATTCAAATTCCTTTTACTTTTTGAGATCTATTTTCCCACATGGCTCGTGGGAAAATAACCATTGAGAGCCTCATTCTGCTTTTTTGTGTTTTTCCTGGTAGAGTGCATCATATGAGTACATGGAAATGAGCAGACGTACAGTACGCTATTTGTGTTGTTTATTTTTTTTATGTGCCATCTTACATCAAGTGCCCCACTGAATACTTGGAATCATTTTTTCTAGCAGTCAAAAAAAGATATTTGTGCAGATTAACAGGGTGAATGGGAAGCAGCTGACAAGCTAGCATTTTTATGACTGATAGGTTAAAGGGTTTTAAATTAAGGTTGAGTCTGGTTTTTCTTTTTTCCTCCCAAAATTTGAACACTCTGCTACAGTACACATGTTTTTTTTTTTTTACCTTGCTCGGAGATAGTAGAACTTTGCAATGGTGCTTTTGAACTTATTTAGGCCTATTTGTTGTCTTGCACTCTTATACCTATAATAAAGACAACGGTTAGGCTACATGATGAACTGCTTTGTGTACCTCCTGAAAAAAACAAAACAAAAAATCTACGCTTCTTGAAACTCTTCTTGCCTCCATGTTGAAGTAAGGGTAGTTAGCCAGATAGCTATGTTCATTTCAAATGTTATATACGATTACATATTGTATGCAGGGTAGCACAGACAAGAGTTTTACACTTCAGTTGTTAAAGAGTGAGGCACACCCTTTCAGGGTTCAGCATGTCAGTTTCAGAGGCATGTGGAGACTTTTTTAACTGTGGTGGCCCAAGAGGGGCACTGACATGCAAGGATGGCATGTGAGATTTGGTGAAATGTCAGTCGCCATAGCATAGTGGCTTGAACACGCATGTGCGCGCAGATACACATACAAGCATCAGAATAGTACATTTTAACCATTTTTTGTACCCACTACCAATGTCTACATACATTTACTGACATTACAGTGTTTAAAGCTTATTTAAAAGATGAATAGACCTACCAATTACAACACAGAGTGGCAACATACAATTGTAATGTAAAGCTTCCATCTTTTGAGAAATTGTACTTTAAAAAGACGGGCTGAACACAAATGAGGAAATGGCATATTTGGCAAAAGAATCACTGTATAAAGCACCGACAAAAGAAAAATAAATACACTTAGCTAACTTGACAAAAAAAGAACAACAGAATAATAATAAATAACAAAAGATAAAAATATTTACGTTAAAAACTGTGCAAAACTTATAGTGCTTTCACTACCTCTCCGGTTAATCGTCACTCCACCCACCTCTGACTTGGCAGATAACCAATCAAATGGGGTGAGACCTGGGGTGGTCAGTCAGATTGCAGGGGTGGCCCATGCCACCTCTGGCCACTCCCTGGACATGCCCCTGGTCAGTTTACATCAGACATGTGTACATATTGAAAGACTCTTTGGACCAATATAAAATAAAAATTTCATACCTTCACGCTGCTACATTTTTGTCTCACCGTTCACATTTAAAACCGATGCTAAGTGAACAGACAATACTGTAAGGCATAAAACTCTGTATTTGTTAGAGAGAGTCAGGCCTTTACGGTAAATGGTAGCTCCTGTGTTTTGACCTTGTGGATGCTAAGCTGAGATGTGATTGAGGATTTCACACTCAACAATCTCTGTTTTTCACCCACATCATGTCTAAATAAGAGGATACAGTCTGCAATGCACTGGAAAATGACATTTTTATATGTGTTGTCATGGTTACACTTTATGTGGATAGTTCACTTGGATGGTTTACAGAGTATTTGTAACATTTCAACATCAGGCAACATTGTCATAATTGTTTGTTGAATATTATATTTAAACTGTTGAATATTACTTGGACATTTTCAGAATTTTGTTCGGAATGTTTTCGGGATCTCTGGCATTCATCTTATTTAGTGATGATTTAATATTATGAATATGTTGCCTATGCGTGTTGACTTCCTGATGGAGTAGTCTAGAATTAAGATTTTTTTTTAATTTGTCATGTTTCATTCACAGCATTTTAAGGTCGTGTTTACACCAGCCTTGTTTAGTCCGGTTGAACCGAACCCTGGAGCGTTTACTCCTTGGTGCGGTTCGTTTGGGTTGGTGTGAACGCTGGCCTCGGACTCTGGTGCGGACCAAAGAACCGCACCCTGGTCTGCTTCGTGGAGGTGGTCTCGGTCCGCTATCAAGTGAACACCGGGGGGGATCATTTCTGGTGCAAACCACATCCGCACCAATAGCAGGAAGCGCACCATTTTGCACGTCATCTCCGGTTTTGACAGCGGTAAACATAGACGGTAAAGTTAGCAACTAGCAGCTAAAATGACCGGCGGCAGGGGACAGACGTGGAGCTACAGTGAAGTTAGATCGGTGCGACTGTCGGATTGCATTGCGTCTTCGACACACTATTTAATGCCCGCTGCTGTACAAGCCGTTCATAGGTGCGGTCCATTAAAGTCTGGGTGTAAGTGCCCCAGATCAGCACTAAAATGAAAATAAGCAGCTGACACTCCATGATGCAGTACAGTACTGATCTTTTTCCAGATTTCCAGATTTGCTGTCTAAACAGTTTGACCAATTACAGAACAGCATTGCGACCACGTGAGTTTTGTTTACAGTTTTTGGACCGTTTGAGTTTGGCCTTTGTGAACGCAAACCAGACTGACTCAAAATTGAAACAATGTAACATTCTTGCTTTGATTCAAATCACATAACGGACCTATAACGGACCTTTTGGTGTGAACACAACCTAAGAGTCACAGAAAAAGAAAATCTACTGTATTTAGGTTTATTTACTGTTAATTATTCTCAAATATTGAACATGCAACATAAGGTTTGCTCAGTGGCCCATGGTAGGAGTGCCGCCATTAGGCTATTAAATCCAGTAACTCTGTTGCCCAAACGGGCAAATCATAAGAAGGATTTTTTTTAGGAGCTAATGTTTGATGCAGTTAAAGAGTGAGCCATCTGGTTTCAATCTTGTCCTTGTTGAGAGTTAAACATGCACATTACAGAGAGAAAAATAGTGGCAGGTACTTTAAATATGACTGTATGTATTGTTCAGTTTGCAGTAAGTCTTAGAGCAGGGTGGATAAAGGCACACTCACCTAAAATTTACAGAAAAATATTGCTGGATTGCCCTTGACAAGAGCCCCTCCTTGGGACATTGCCAGTGCTTGTTCTTGTTCTTATTCATTTTAGGCTACACTATATTACAGGAGCTTTGCACTGCCATGAGGGGACGATTAGGCAGTGCAAACAGAGCTCAACAAAATAAAATCTATAGTAATCAGTGAAAACTATTGTGGCTTTGAGAAACGTAGTATGTTGGAAACACTTATGTGTCACACATCCATCGTGCAAAGACTAAAGGGTGTTAAAGTAATGAAACATGAAGGTGATAAAAGCATCACTGGCCCCCTCAAGTTTGTGTATATCAAAAAAAAGACCTGATCTGTCTTAGCTGAAAAAAATATTATTGCACTGCTTTACATCTAATTTATTTATTTATGCAAAGGGCTGCCCATCAACTGATGCAATCGTACCAGCAAGTCCTCCTGAGATCCAAACTCCAAGTCATCATAGTCATCATATGCAGCTCATACATATCACATTTGTCACAAGTGCGTCTCTAATAGTGTCACATATTTTTTCAAACAATCATTCCGATGTACATTGATCTCTGACTCTGCTCACCCAGGGAGAGAAAGGTTGGTTAAGGGGGACAGATTAGTCACATTTGTCATTACCAGGAAACAAGAGCAAGAAATTAGAGATCAACACTGGAAAATTGATTAGCAGCTTATGTAATGAGCTCTTAAATGGTATTTTACAAGGATTTCTTGCAACATCAAAGTATGTACAAGCAGCTATTCCACTAATAGATGACAAAATAAATGACAGCAGATGTCTTTATTAAAGCATTAGATATTATAATTTGACTGTATGTTCAGTGGTTTTAATGCAAATGTTAAAAAAAGGAACTATATTTAAGAACCTTATTCTACTGGTAACCATTAGATTTTTATGATGCATGCTGTCTGTGTTTGTTCATGTCTTTACAAAGGCTTAAGATTGCATTGCAAATGAATACATCATGTTGATAGTATTTGTGAAACATTTGGCTACATGGATGTAGTCGGTTGTAATCACTGTGGCATAAGGTAAATGAGTTCAAGTAACGTACAGTCTGAGGAAAAGTTGCAGTGCAGGCAAAGGTCAAGCTCATCTAATGTGCTAAGCCATGTAACCATAGGCTTCCATTTCCTGTAGGCAGTTTAACAGCCAGGATATGTGAAATTTCTTTTTCAAATGCTTCAGAAAAATGCAAGGGTCTTTCTAATATGGATGTGGGCACATTGCTGCAACTGCCTGAAAGATAATAATAATAATAATAATAATAAT
>JAQLOL010018024.1:0-22766 GCA_029783665.1 Naso thynnoides
AAAGGCAGTGGATTTCTTATCAAATGAGATCAAATTAATGCTATGCCTCCTTTAAAATCCAAGATCACAAGTGGGCACTTTTTGGAGAGTTGTTGTGGTATTTTGTGGATTTTCAGCACGCACCATTTGACTGCACTGTATCGACAGTTCATGAACAAAATTTAAACCACGCATATTCTCACCACTGTACGTTCAGCTCAGTTGTCCGCCTCTTTTAAGCAATCCACAAGGTGAACCAAATAATAATCCAAGGGCAAATTTAATAATTCTTCGAATAAACCCGGCAATCCTCACAGAACAGACGCCCAACAGACAATCACCGTGTGCGCTCACTTTGTTCTTTACACA
Source organism: Naso thynnoides (assembly GCA_029783665.1). Taxonomy (NCBI): domain Eukaryota; kingdom Metazoa; phylum Chordata; class Actinopteri; order Acanthuriformes; family Acanthuridae; genus Naso; species Naso thynnoides. The sequence continues at coordinate 349 of JAQLOL010018024.1, forward strand.
TTCCCCCTTTAATAAAATAAAATATAATAATACAGTGCAATCCTGTAATGCATTTCTGGCCATGTTTATAACATTTGCTGACTGTGAAGTTTCTCATACACAGGTAAAGCTCTGTTACATGTGTAAGAATAGCTAAAAAGAAATGTAGGCTTATCCTTTCCCACTGCCATATAGATCGGCGAACCCGAGAGCCATTAATGTTAATTAGAAAAATAAACCTTGCCCCTACTGATGTCTTTGTCTAGAGCTTTCGGTTCGGGGCTGAGATCGCCTATGTAGGTGCCACCATCCTTAAAGTTTGCAAGAGTGTGGAGAAGATTCTAATTGGAGGAAAGCAAAAAGGTAAATATTATAAACTCTTTCCTTTTTAGCATGCGGTGTACTTAGAAACCATCCACATACAAATGCTGCATCTGTTAGCTTCTTCAAACTAGAAATAAATGTATACTGTATATTGCTCTAGGTGGTGTGTGTGACGAGAGTGCAGACAAAGTTTCAGAAGCGATGAAGACTGGTGTCAGTCTTTCTCCGGGTAAGACAGCAATCTTGTCAAGATGCAATCTCAGTGTGTTCAGCGAAGCCGTCCGACTCACCGACGTCAACCCCCTCTGCCGGATCCACTTCATAGGAGTGAGTGCAGGCATATTTAATGTGATATGCAGTGTCCTTGTCTAGTGTTGATGCTAAGATAAGATGAGTCACACTAAACAGCATATCAATCAGGCACTTAAAGGTCTTCCTTTCCATCAGGGTGTCCAAGGTATCGGCCTGAACAGAATCATGGATGTATGGCATCTGATGCAAGGTACTGCAGGTCCAGGCCAACCCCCGAAATGTAAGATTCATACAAATGCACACATATTTACCTTGTGAATTATTTCCCTTCCTTTATTTAAAAAAACCCCTCAGATTTCATGTTTGTGTTTGACTTGTATCTTTGCCCTGCTTTCAGTCATCAGGGATCCCCTCATTCGCTCCTTTGCTGGGAAAAGCCAACATCCCTTCTGGGCCCTGAAGTCTTACGTCACCCAAACAGAGGACAAAGAGCTTGAGGCCAAACTCAACATAGTTGAGAAATATGGAAATCGCATCCCCGAACTGGTGAATCGGCTGGGCAAGTGCTCCGAAGAAGATTTTAACAAAGCCGGTATGGAAATAAACCTTAAATTGATTACTCATATGAAGACCTTATGAAGTATTTGTCTGGTGAAAAAAACTCAAACACTAACACACACAACACAGAAATGAAAAACAACCCTAACCCCTAAGTATGCGCTTCTCTCTCTCCTTATAACAGTTATACTGCTCAGAACGTGTGTTTCATTCACTGCTGCACTGTCACGTGTCACGCACACTCCGAACAGATGCGCAATGCTGTGGTAGTTTGTCCAATTACTTTTGAGTTTGTGAAAATGGGGAGACCATGTATAGAAAGGCCTGTAATTCCTACAGTTGTAGAAAGCTCAATACTGGACTGATCAGTGAAATAAATTACTGTCTGGATGTTCCAGGTCCATGGGAAACACCCTGCAAATAGGGTCTAAGGTCCATAATGAACATAGTAATTACTTTATAAGCCACGTGCAGCCTGACATTTGTTATGCTATGAGGATGAAATGCCAAGTTTATTGCTTATGATCTGTCACTTTCTTACTGAACAGATCATAAACTAATGAAATGCGCCAACGCAAGTCATTTAGTGCTTTTGAAGTCATGATATTAGGTTGAGACACATTTCATGTTCTGCGCTGTCCAGACGCTGCAGGTAAGGCTCTAGGATGCAAGCCGCAGTGGTAGATATTTTACTTTCTACTTTTACGAGGGCTTAACATTAGATGTGTTTAGTCAGAGCCATTTTTAGTGTTATTTGTTGTTTTGCATTCATAACCTTTTATTTATTCTTTTTTCATAAATAGCATGAGAATGTAATTTTATATGCTACATCAGTGTAAAATATTGACTCTACCACTGAAAACCCAAACCCCCATTAACCACATACACGCATGTGGTCCAGTCATGTACAAGGTTTTCACCTAGTCTTGTTGTGAAGTGGAATACAGTATTTCACATGGTAGAGAAATTCTGACATTTGGTGTTTTGTTCCAGACTTCATAGTGGGAACAGTCCACAAGGCCAAAGGTCTGGAGTTCGACACTGTGATGGTCACCGATGACTTCACCAAGGTTCCCTGTTCGAGACACAACTTGAAGTTCAATCCTGACTTCTCTTTTGGTGCGTTTCTTTGTATAACCTTTTTGTTTGTAGCCATCTGGTGAGCTCTCTTATCCTATACAGGAGGAACTGTGTGCGTCTCATTTGTGTTGTTGTTAGAGGACTGAGGGTAGAGCTAGACTAATAATTAAGCCAGGCTAAGGAACCACAAAGATGTTTTGTGGTTTATCAGATTATTTTAAGATGCTCTTACCTATGCTAACAGAGAAAGCTTGAAGAGTATGTTTCAATAAACTGTTTTTAGGTGACTTTTAAGGCATTTAAAAAGTTGAGTTAAAATGAATATTTCCTTTCCCTCCTCAGGAAAGATTCCTGATGATGAGTGGAACCTGCTGTATGTGGCGGTGACTCGTGCCAGGACCTCACTGATCATCACAAAGACCATCCGCCGCATTCTCACAGTGGCTGGGGTAAGTCATAATCGCATAGTGCCCATTATGAGTTATGTTTACATGTTCAAATTCACTTTTATATCTGTTATTGTTTCAGAGAGAAAATAAAAAGGTCCTGCACGCTGCTTTTGCTCTGCATCACAATTTATTAATAACAAGGATGTTTCAGTCCAAGTCCCGGAACCGAAACTGATACTGCGTTTCTGACTTTCGGACTGTGTACATACATGATATTTATTTCTATTTTTAGAGATTTTTCTATTTTTGTCATAGTAAGTAGCACTCTATCATAATCTACTGCTATCCATTCTGTACTAAAATACTTTTTAAAATAATTTTTTCTAATTGTTGCTACTGCTCATTCTGTGTTTACACATTATTTGTTGATCTTTCCTTGTTAGTACACAGCTTCTTTTCTGCCATCCACTTTGCTGCTGCTGTTACACCGCAGCCTCCCAAGTTGCAGGACTAATACAGGGTTATTTTATTGTGTAAGAGGAGAGACTATAGCGCTTTTAATGTGAACACCCAAAGTTGAGTCAACCATATTATGCCTTTCTCACACTATAAGATTTTAAAAGTCCTGACAGGCCAACACTCACTCTGTCCTTCAAGTACACAGTGAGTGTTGGCTTTTATTTCTGTTTCATTTAAGTGGTTTTTGGCCGTGCACCGGAGACGGTTATTTTTATGGGGAGTGCTCCTTTTTTCTGACGCTGTTAAAATGTGAGAGACCCCACACATGATGAAAAACAATCAGAGATTTAACAGTTTTGTTCCTATAGTGTGTGGTGTGCTATGAGATGACTGACACAGCACGCCACGCTGACAGACTCCGTCCACCAACAACCAGAGTCTCACCTCTCCTCTCCTTGTAGGTTTGACTGTGGTATGCTGTACGCCACACGTTGTATAAACACCTGTGTTAACAAGTTGGTCCTCCATTTACATTATACTTTTATCGTCGTTGCCATGGCTTTGTTTGTTGTGCTTTTGTCTTCAGTCAGCTTGCTTCCTGATTGACTATTGTTTCATTCCACTTGACAATCCACAGCATGCGTGCTTGGCTGTCCTCTGCATTCCCCCCCACGCAGCAGGTTTTCTGATTGTAAATATTCAACATGTTGGATATTTACGATTTGAGATCAGAGCTGACCCCGATCGTCTTACAAGCAGATTGGATCACTTTTAACACACCACACGCCACAGGAAAATCTGATAAGATAATCTTAAGAGCCATCAAGATAATCGGGGCTTCATTAGGATTGTCGGAACGGGAGAATCGGGCCCAAAATCGGCCAGATTATCTTGCAGTGTAAGCCAGGCATCAGTGGGCCAATAACTGAACGTCGTCACTCTGTTAACTGTGTCGGTACTTTGAGAAAAAATGCATAGGCGGATTAAGATACTGTCGTCTGATGTTCACTTGAATTATATTTATGGCTGTCACCTCAGCTTGGGTCGTGTTTGTCCTTTTCTGTGTGTATGAGAGGGGGAGAGCTGCGCACAGCAGAAAGTAAACTTTATGGTGCTGAGTTTTTTAACAGTGACAGGCTCTTCTTATCAGCTAACCTCACCGAGTGAGTCTTACGCCCAATGAATACTTCTTTACCATCTTAACTTGTAAAATGATCCATGAAAAGTTCTGTTGCTGTGGTTTACCGGCTCACTTCCTGAGAACAGTGCAGCTGCTGGTGTGAGTCAGACTGTGCCCCAGGGAGACGAGTGGCGCCTCAGATCGCCAATTGGCCCAACCCTAAAACCACTTGGTTTGATTTGGCAATCTTCTCATGTAGCTGTCAAAATGTTCAGGCAGCTCTGAAAGTTCCTTTTCTTCTGCTTCCCTAGCAACAGGATATAGACCGACATTTCCTCAACATCTATCATAAGTTTCACCTCCTGCACTGAAGTAAAAAAAGTATCTGAAATGTCCCAGTGCTGGCTTAATTCTTGATAGAAATCAGGAATTTCATAAAAAATCCTACAATTGGGTATATTTAATGAACCAGTTTTGCTTACAGTTGGCCTGTGATTTTGATCCATGTGATGTGCTTCTTTCACTCTCTTCCAAAACAAGTGCCCGCACTAGATAAGATGTTTACAACAGTAAGCTGTTTGCTTTTGTCCACACGCAACTACAGTCAACACAAAATGAAAGTTCACCTGAGGAACTGTGAACTTGTTGCCAAGCAGTTCCCGAGTTCATAGGTTCCATTAGTGATCTGACGTAACCTGGACCCAGCCTGTCAAGATCCTCTTTTTCAGAGTTATCAGGAAATATCAGCAAAACCGAACCTGTGATTTAAGTCACACTGAATGCCCCAAAATAAAGACTGCAAAAACTACAGCTAGCTCATTTTCACATTTCGCCTGTTTTCATACAAGTTATATGAACAAAGTGCTATTGTCAGTGCAGAGTAGAAAAAACACTGACTCACCACTGCGGTAGCTGCACATTCGTGGGATGGATGAGTGTCGCACTATCACATATTAAAAGTGCACTTGTGGCACAAAAGTTAGTTCCTCAGTTTTTCTGTAATACTTCCCTCATGACCACAACCTTTGAACATAGACTTATTGGTTGATGATGACTTAATAAGTCAGTTAATGTGTGAAAGAGCAATAAAACACCGATAAGATGGATGTGGAGGAGAACAGATCCGGAGTGTATTCAGCCCCAGGTTGCGATCTTGAGACTGGCTTATAAAGGGACTCAGACTGTTCCAAATTCTGCACAAAGATGAAAAAAACGCTTTTGTAATGTCAAAAATCATCATCAGATCCCGATATATGTTCAGCATGTTTGGATTATTGTGAACTTTCAACAGGTATTATGACTAATCAGAAATATTTATAGCTACTGGTGATATAGGACTGTTGAAAAACTGTCTCTCAAATATGTGACATAGTCTCAAATGATCAAGACTGGAGATTCAGGGACGACAGCCACCTATTAAATACTGACTATTGCTAAAACTCTCCCTTTTGCATTCAGTTCAGCCTTCTTCTTAATTTCATCTCTTAGCTTGTAAAGAACACCCTAGGGTACCTCTAAGTTGTATGTCACTTGGAAATGTTCCGCTTTCATGCTGTAAAGCAGCCAAGCACATTTTTCCCCAGATCTGATCCAGGAGGCTCCGAATTTCAGAATTTGAAAGTCTTGTCTGTTCAAAGATTAGGGGAAAAAAAAACAGGAAAATGGTACACTTAAGGGATGCACATCTCAAAAAAGTTTTATGAAATTGAATTCCTGCCATATCTTGTTTCCACATTATCATCCTCTTCCTGTCATCTGTAGGAATATTATTTGAAGTCAGAGATGCCCAGCTCCATGACGATTACGGGGGAGCCTATGCCGTGCTCAGTCACTGACTGTCCCAACTGTGTGACTCCCGGCTCGGCTTTCATCATGATGAAAAAAGAGATGAAATGTGTAAGAAAATATCAAACACCCACTAAAATATAGGAGCTAATCATGTAATGCCTCCAAATGCTGCTTGTCTATCAGTTTTGTGTAGCACAGTAAAGCACAGTTTTTGACATGCTGTATTTTAAGGGTCAGTGAATGCTCACAGCCCAGAGTTTACTATTAACTTTAAGGGATCATTCACCCAGAAATAAAAATTTAGTCATTATCTACTCACCCTCAGGCAGATGGAAGGTTGGGTGAAGTTTTTTAGGCCACAAAACACTGCTGGAGTTTCACAGGATAAAGGTGTTGCTAAAAAATAAATAGATAAAATAAAATGCCTCCATACTGCTTTTTGAAGTAATCCAAGTGTCTTGAAGCCTTGGCATGCCAAGTTGTTTTGAAAAACACTTCACTGTAGCCTGTAGCTCCTGAGACTGGAGCCGTGTTCAAAGGCAGGATCAATCAGAGTGCGAGTCTGGTGAGGCCCGTTTCAGAAAGGATGCTCAACAAACTCTGAGCCAAATCTCGAACTCTGACTTGATTTACCCTCAGAGGGGAAACTTTAGTTTCCGAAGAGCTGAGTTGAGTTAGTTCACTCTGAGGTACGGGCGTGCACCACAATCGATAGAGAGAGGTCTGACTTCTTTCCCTTTTTGCAATTAAAAAAATCCTAATGCATTCGTACAGTGAGTATAAACATAATTTTAGGGGGAATAAAGTAACACAAATTTAATATTTAACCACTCGTACAGTGTTAGAGGTGAAAACTGGTGGAATTGCATTGAACCTAAAATTCATTTTTATTTTGAATATTTTGTAGGGCAAAAAGCGGACTTGCAAGCAGTTCAAAGAAATTTAAGAACATGTTTAAACATGTAAGGCTGAGGCGTAACAGTCTCATGACTGAACCTCATTTTCATATTTGACATTTTAGCAAAGTAATTACCATTCAGTGGCTATTTTAGTGTTCAGCTTTATCCCCATCATAATGCTTTTTTCACACAAATGTCATCTTACCTTTATCCCTTTTTGTTTGTTAGTTAGATCTAAATAATTTAACATTTGAGTGATGTAAGTGATGTGAAGACGGATATGGTTATTCAGCCTAATAAACTGTGAAGACAACGGGTACCACAATAGATCTGTGAGCTCTCCTTGGTGTCACCTCAAAGTCCCGTATGAGCCTCAGACTGTGTGTGCGCGTTTGCCTGTTAAAGCAGCTCCCATTTCAGGAGCTCCCGTGAACAGCGAGGCTAAAAACATGACGTCGGTGGCATTTTTCATTGTGTATTTTTTTTAAGTTTGAGTCCTTGTTACCATTCACTACACTTGTTTGGGACATTACTGCATCACCTTTCCTGTGAATCTCTAGCAGTGTTTTGTGGACTAAAAAACTAGACCTGACCTTCCGCTGGCATGAGGGTGAGAAGATAATGACTAAATTTTCTTTTTTTTGATGACCCGTCCAAGTGAACCAGTTGACCAAAACATTTCTCAATGTATTGAGAAAGGTGTTAATCAATTTATAAACATAAAATCACGAAAGCTCTGATACTGTCCGAAACACTGCTCGCTGTGATGACTGATTGTCTGTCTTGTCTTTGTCCAGGCCGACGGTCTGTCACCAGGAGGCCCCTTGTGTGAGAGGTGTGTGTGGACTCGCATCGGGCCAACAGCCTTCCTCATGACTGATGATGTGTTCTCAATGGCCGAAATCCCCCGAAGACTCGCCCCGCTGGACCATCATATGATGTTTCTGGCATTTTTTTGATTCTATGTGACCTTAAGGGCCTAAACTGAAACAGTGTTTCTCTGTGTGTGGTTGAACAAAGGACTTTCAGTTCACCTTTTTAAAACACTGGCCGGAATGAGAACTGTCGGGTCATCCAGGGACACTGAATCAGACAAAAACAACTGAGAAGGAGATTTTCTATATCCTGCAAAAGTGCCTGTAATTTTTTTTTGTTGTTCTGTATGTTCCTTTGTTAGATCAGGGGAATTTGATGTTGTTAGTAGTTCCCAGTGGCCATCAGTATTGAGTACTGAGGCTTAACCAGAGTGAGAGTGGTGGTTTTGCGCCACCAAATATTAAAAAACAAACAAACAAAACTGGCCCACTTGTCTACTTCAGCTTTAAGGTCCAGTGTGGTGAGGTTGCAGATCGCAGCCAACTGAATATCCCTCAGTTCACCTTCCTCCTTCAAAGCAGAAAACCTTTCAGCTGACAACCTTCGTATTACACACAAAAGATCCTCTCTAGAGCTACTATTGGGTTTGTCCTTTTGGGGCCACTGTAGAACATAGCAATGCACCTTGGCAGACTCCGTGAAGGAGGACCTGCTTCTTCTGTAGATATTAAAGCTCATTCTAAGGATATAAAAACACTTAACTTATTTTCAGGGGATTATACACTAATGAAGGCTTATTATGAGTATTATGTTCCATTTTGCCTACAGATTCTACAGTCTTTCAAACCATACCATTAAAAAGAGACAACAAATCCACTTTGTGTGACCTAATTCCTGTCGACATTCAAGCAGATTATTATCAACAGAAAATTTAAAAACTATTAATTATTAATTGTCAAAATATTTAGTCATGTTTATCCTATGTAAGGTGTTGTGACACCTGACCCAACACCTGTTTTGCCGCTGAAATTCTCCCCTCACACTTCGAGTGGGAGTTATTCTAAATATAAACAGCTGTGAGTTTCAATCTGCACAAGCGTGACAGAAGAACTGTGATCTGGACTTGTTAGTTAGCAGGTGTTTTTGTGTAACTTCTTTACCAAATGTGCTTTTGGCACTGACTAAGTCAAGGAAATTCCTTCCAGAGGAGATAACCCAACATCTGGAGAGGGACAAAAGAAAGTGACTCTTTTATAACATTTCAACATAATTTTGATTTAAAAGCTGGTTCTATTAGCAGCTGTTGAAGTCCTTTATTTGCAACACAACTAATGTACAGAAAGTTGTTTTTATTATCAGTGCAAAAAGACATTCAGGGGAAACAAGGCCACACTGTCTTAAAAAGCTGCAATGTATTATGATGTATTTCATGTGTGCTTAGAACAGAAAAATATTCATGGTGGTCTTCAAAGAAGCCTTTTCACACTGACAATTATAAGACTGTGACTATAATGAAAAGTGCTTGTCATTAGTTGTTCCAGGAAGTAACGTTTATTAAAAACAGTTGAACATTTTTAAATAACATTAATAAACATCCAGTTCATACAACTCAATATCTCAGTAAAGATACATATTTTAATAATAAGTCATAGGGTGATTATAAATTAAGTAATGCATACTGTTGAAACACCTCATTTAAAATGTTTAAAGTGTTATCCAGTAATATATTGTCTACACACAGTTGCTAAAAATCTTATATTGTTACAGGTCTACATTTTAAATTAATTTTAAAAATTCATTAACTGGGAGCTTTCATATTCACTATGACAACATGCAAAACAAACAAAAGTGACTGACCGAAACTTTATTGGGGGAGGTGAGGTGATAGATGGGTGTTTATTACATCACTGACAGCTGTTGAGAAAACAGATCATTTCTCACATATCTGTACCCGGAAGTTGGGGGTTTTAACTACTAAGAGATAATATTCTTTTTTAAAAAAAATATTTGTCTTTTTCCCGTATGACAGCAGATAGGAAAGAAGGGGAGAGAGCGGGGTGTGGCATGCAAACTGGTGGGAAACATTCTGCTATTAAGGTGCTAGAAGAAAGTTTCGCCCAAATTTTGAGAGCCTAGAATTTCAAAATTTCAGGACATAAGAAATTTTCTGCTTTGCGTTAACCCCTGTAATACAATATAATGTATTTTTTTGTGATGATGTGAAACATATGTGTAGACAAACACATGGGTCAGTGTCCCTGGCTTACTACTAACTGCTACCAGTTACCTTGTTTTAGCTAACATTTATTCAAAAGGAGATAAACAACAAGAACCAGCCAAATAATTAGCTCACTAGATCAGTACGGTCATACAAGCTCAGTAAAAACCCCCATAAAAGATTAAATTATGAGCACTGGCATGCAACTAACTGAAGTAACACAAACTAGCCATAGTTATGTTAGCTAATCAGCCTACAAATGGGCTAGTTATACTAACCATTAGCCTTTTTAGCTTTTAGTAGAGCCTGCTGACCTTTCAGAGTCAGAGTTTGTTCTTTGCTATATTTATATTTTGTTCTGCTCTTACAACTATTGTACTTAAATTGGGGACTTGATTTTATCCTCAGCTCATAGAAAATAGCCTCTTCAAATGGCCAAATCTGCCCACTCTCCAAAACTCCAGTTTATTAATTTTGCAAAGATACAATTAGAGTGCACAGCAGAGTGTCACCTAGGCCGAAAAATCCCCCAAGTTTGCTTTTACTTGATCAATCAACACTGCGTTTGAATACTGCTAGCAAAACTTGACACTTTCCTTATTGTTATATATTCCAACAAGGACCAAAACTCACAATTCATCTCTCTCACAGTACTTCTTACATCACTTGTTTGTCTGTCGATGTTACTCTTGAAATATATGTTGGGTGATTTACAAAAATCACAAAATAATTCCTTTAAGCATCTGGACATGCTGGTTTTGAGCTGTACTCAAACAGGAGTAAGCTGTTTCTTAGTTACAGACTATTCCTGGAGGATATTTGTTCTGATGGTGATTATTTCTGGCAGCAGTAACATTTACGTGGGGCTGATTCAAGTAAACAGAATAATGTTTGGACAAACGCTTTGCCCAAACAGGCAGTTCTTGTTGGACTTTCAGTAAGGGTTATAAAAAGAAAAACACAGCATGTTGAAGCACCAGCTGAAGGGTCACAGGAAAACTGCTGACTTATGATATATTTCATGTGGGATTTTCAAAATTTCCTTATACAGTTTAAATATCTTCGCAAGATATGCCACAAAAAGAACACAAGGTCACTTTCTCGGTAATGTGCCAACAACCTAAGTCACATCAAGCTGGTCATTGTGTTTTCTGGCAACATTAACAAAACATTCAATGGAATGTTGGATAGAAACGATAAAAACACAGTCATGTGTGCCAGTAAAAACAGCTGCTTCATGCTTGGAGACGACCTCTGGATCCCTCTAATAAGACTGCTGCTTTTCATTGAACCTGCAGGTCACAGGGAACAAACTCTATAACGCAGGCGCGGATGGATCACCATTCATGGGTAACTGTTCTTCTGCCGGTTGCCGTCTGATGTTTCTTTTTGACCTCCTAAGATATGAAGGAAACAATGATGAGATTGAAAGCAGTTGAGTGAGCACATGGGGTACCTGATTGTTTTTTAATACAGTTCAGTGTTGTTCAGCTAACAAAGTGCCTGTTCTCTGCGAAAAAAAGTCCATCACAGCAACCTAAATTTGAGCTATTTTAGCAAGTTTAAGAAAGTGCGATGTGTTATGATAACAGATATACTTTCGAAAATCTATGAAATCCTTTTGGCATGATTTTTTCCAGCTTACCTCCTGTAAAAAAGGGCGGCCAATCCGATCAAGGTGGAAACAAACACCAGTGAAGCTAGGGCGATCATTGCTGCCGACGTGTTGCTGAGTTCTGCTAGTAAGAGAAAAACACCCGACATCAAAAGTTGCCCCTGTGTGCTGCTGATTCTCCTCTAAGAGGAGATTTGGAGCAATTGTATACAAGAAGGTGTCAAAGCTTACTGCGGTCAGACACAAGAGGTTTAATAGTCCTGCTGTCTGAAGGCTCAGAGGTGGTTGAGGCTGGTGTTGTCCTGACCGGTGCTTTGGTCTCCTTCACAAAACCTAATTTCCAAGCCGGGAAAAGGGAAAAAACAAAGTTAGCCTCTTAACCCTGAGCCTTCTGATATTCCAAATGTCAATCAGGTTTCTATATTGTTTGACAATGCTTTTATCGCCCATTTTCTCAAACAACACTCGCCATTTATGTCTTGTTCTATCATTTTACAGATTTGTTTGTGCTCGAAACAAAAATGGTAAAAAGGCTAAAGATCACCATAACTAAACAACCACCCCAATGTGAGAGTGACCGTGAAAACCAGCAAAATAAATATAGAGGAGCTCTTATCTGGCAAAATAAGGGCCAAATATATAAAGCTGCTCTTAACATAAACACATAAACTGCAGCTTTATTGATTATTAAAAGTACAATAATTATTCTACAAGCTGCAGTGAAATAAAACAATTCTGGTGAGTCTGAAATATAATAAATTGAAAAAGACAGAAATTACAGATTTTATTTTTATATGTCTTAATGTGATATAGTACACATTTAATGTATTAATATGAATTAAAATGCAATGTATAAGTTTATCATTCCTATACTCAGTTAAGATTTTGGTAACACTTTACTTAAAGCATTCATCTATAATGTGTTATGAACATACTTGTATTGCATTAAAATGTGCCTATAGTGCTGTATAATCTTAGCAAGGTTAGGGTTAACCCTAACCATAAGCACATATAATACATTATAAGTGTGATCATTATGTGTTTTAATGTGTTATACATGTTCATAATGTGTTATAATAGATTATAGAGACAGGCTTATAGAAAATTTTACCAAGATTTTTATTTACTATGTCCCAAATATTATTTCAGTCCAGGTACTTAGTTTGTTACAATGCAGCTGCTACTTTTTTAAAATTTACTTTCTTGTACTTTTTCCTCTTGTCTCAAACTACAATTCCTTTAAGGATATTTCCTTGTTATACCTCTGTTGGACCTCCTTCTGATCGAGTGTAAACGATACTTTTGTTGTTGTTGTAACTTTGTCTTAAACTTTTCCAGTTTAAACAAAATGTGCATTATGGAAAAGATGTTTCCTATTATAACCAAAACCACAAGGAGGAATATTAATAACAACTTGAGGTTGCAGTTATCCACGTTGAACTGTCTTCTGCTACCACAACGTTGATGGAACTCAAACAGGAATTCAATGAACTACAAACAAAGTCTCTTGGACTGCACAGTGCATTTGCCTCCAATGACGGGAAGAGACTTACTGAGAAAGACAGCTGTTGTTCTTAACAAAGGGATTTTGGCACAGTTAGACTTTCAAATCCAGGAGACACTGCCAGTATCATCTGCCGGTCAGAACTTAGCTTTTATATCTTGGCTACTACAACATAACTTTCCCAAGAGTCATTAAAACTAGAAATTGTAACTGACAAGTTTAGACATAAGAGAGCCTCATTGTTGATGTGTACTGGCACAGCATGTGTAGGAACGAAGGTATGTTCTTCCTCCTCCCCAGGGCAAAACAAAAGAATGAATGGTGCAACACTCAAGCAAATATCCAGGCTATGAAGAATCTGCAAGCTTGCAAACGAGGTACAAAACAGGTGCAAAACATGGCACAAACTATGCAGTAAGAGTGCTAGCCAACAGAAAAAGGAGAGAAGTCTTATGTGGAGCAAAGGAGAAAAATTAATTTAAAGAGATCAGAAATGTAGCACCAGTTGAGGCATATTGCCAACAAATATGAGCTGCATGTAAGCACCGAGATAAGCAGTATACGCGAAACCGTACAGCATTCCAAGTGCTGTGGTCTTTGACACAACAGAGCAATAACCTCAACGGATGAAAAACCGCCAGAATGTTTTACATTCCGTATTATTCTACACATGCGGACCAATGAGTTTGCAAGGAGCAGTCAGAAGTGCTAAAGCAGGTTTGTTTTGAACTGTTAACCTGTCCAGCACACTTTGAGTCACCACCATTCAAATCAGCAAACAGCAGATAAAGAACATGCCTCAGAGTGACTTTTTGTTTTCCTTGTGGTCACTGACCTGCTGCTTTTCTCTGGATTTCTCCTATCACGTCCTATTCCTGTTTTTGATAAGGAGTGGAATGAACAATGGAAGACGACAAATAATTCTATATTGTCACATTTATACCGAGTACAGTACAGTGAAATTTGTTCTCTGCATTTAACCCTTCCTTGAGGAGCAGTTGGCTGCCGCTGTTCAGCACTCGTGGACCCACTCCAGCTCTGGTACAGTGCTGTGGTCAAAGCACTGTCGAGACGGTTTTAGTTATGTCTGGGCTACATGTTTTTGTTGGTGGGGGAAACCGTAGCACCCGAAAGAAACCCACGCATCACAGGGAGAACATGCAAGCTCCACACGCAAAGGGAATCGAACCCAGGATGAGCTACAGGCACATTATAAAGTACAAACCTACTGTTACAAATAAACTGAGCCAATCTCTTCCAACTTTTGTTTTAGGAGCCAAGCTAGGTTGCATAAGAAAGGATAGGCGTTGCTGTTTTGTTCAATACCGATAAGCAGACATCTCATGAAAAATTGGCTTCCTTTATAAATGTGATCCTTGAGTTGAATTGTTCACGTCCAGTTGTACAAACAGTTTTGCCCCCTCCTTTCAACTCTTTCAAGGTAATATCTGAAATTCATTGTCCCTAAAAACTTCCAGCAGGAGGTTATGAGTAAGCCATCTGAGATCCTCAACCTCAGCATCCCCCTCTGCCCCATCACTGCACAACTTGGTGAAATCTCTTCATCTCTTTAAATATGTATTTTTAAAAAAATCACAGAAACAACCAAATATCTTACCATGATTATGCAAATGATATAGATTTATGAAACAGTGGTCCCATACACGCACTGAGTTACTGCATCAAGCAAATCAATGACAGTGTGACTTCCGGTTTAAAGGTATTTTATTGGTCACACATACAGTGTACAGTGACACTGGTCTCTGCATTTAACCCATCCCTGAGAAGCAGTATGCCCGGAGACCTACTCCAGATTATGAGCCAGCACCTTGGTCAAAGGTACTGATTGTAAATTGACCTAACATACATGTTTTTTAACTGGAGCACCCAGAGGAAACGAACGTGAACATGGGGAGAACATGCAAACTCCACATAGAAAGGCCCTGCCTCAGCCAGGAAGTGAACCTAGGACCTTTTTGCTATAATGTGACAGTGCTGACCGCTTACACACTGTGTCACAGATTGACCTAAAATTAATGTCTTTGAACCCAAAGAAGAATGACTAGAAGTAAGTGCCCACTTCCAGTCGCTACTGGTGAGCAAACCAAGACACCTTAGGGGCCTATCACACTTTGCAATCTGCACCGTGCCTAAGCATGTTTTACACCAAAATTCCAGTTTGTTTGTCTAGTGTGAGCGCTCCGTACGGTGCCAGGCACAGCACACTCTGTCAGTCCTGGCCCGGTTGGAAGAGGTGGGCTTTGGCATGGTACGGATGCACGTGCATGAGCGCAGGCAGGGAGTGCTGACATGGCTGTGACTGACTGTGGAGGATTCACCTTAAATTCAGGCAGACAACAGCATACAAAGTGGGAAAATGCGCAACTGTCTTTTAGATCGTGGATACTAGAGAACAATTAAAAGTTGTTGTTTTTTTACAAGATCAAAAAAACTGATGGTTCAATATTTGGAAATATGGGTCACACTTCATATATCAGGTAGCTCAGGGAGCAGTGTGAGCGCAGGGTAGCGTGAGTTCGCCCCAACAGTGATCATGGACTTAGCCCTTTTTTATTTACACTGATTTCCTGTGTGTCATAAAACTGACTTTGAAATTCTGCTGCTGGTTTGAAAAGCACTGATTGCTCCCAGCCCAGAAATTGTAAATGAGAAAATGTACTGTTCTTTTAAGTCAGGACTTTGTTGCATATTGCTGAGTCACATTTTGAACTATTTATTCATGACTTGCACTGCACTTTAATTTTTATTCTACTGCAAATCTGAATTATTCTGTTTTGGATTGTTTTGGTTTATTCATTCATCTTAAATTGTATCAGTTTTAACCATGTTAAATTGCTTTTTTTTAATTATGTTTCATTTCTATCTTTTCTCATTGCATTTATGTGTGTCTCATGATGTCTTATGTAAAGCACTTTGAATTGCCTTGTTGCTCAAAGATTCATATATACAGACCCAGGTGACATTGGATGGAAGTTACCAGTAAACTATAGGCAACTATACTGAGGAGGCTAATGGTGAGAATCAGCATGGCATGTGTGACTGTAAGCTATTTACCCTGTGAGGGATCTGACAGGACCTGCAGTCCAGGAGAGGTTGGTTCTGTGCGCTCTGTTACTTTTGTAGTCACTGAAGCTGAGCTGCTTTTACTCTGAGTCATCTGTTGGCTGGTGGAGGCTGCTGCTGGTAAGAGAAGAATTTTACTGCTGCGAGCATGACTGCATCGACTACTGACTATACAACTTCTGCTACAAATACTAAGCTGCTACTGCTACTGGTGAAACTACTGTTGCCGAATAAAAAAAGGCCTTTACTGCATTCACAACTCAAGTGACTGTAAGAAGCTATTTTCCACGAGTAGGCTAAACACACTGGCTATGATATTATTCATCTGACAAAACACACAATTAATAACAGAAGATGAAAAAACATCGGTTTTCAGTTAGTTTGTTTAGTATAAGTGCTAATACACATGCTGCGACTACTTCTAAAATGACCAGTGCTACTCATACAAGCACAAATGCAACTGCTTCTACAACTATACAAGCTACCAGAACAGCTATTATACTGCTAGTATACCACTACCTTTACTATGCCATGCTTATACTACTACAAGAGGAGGAAGTATAAAATCTGTTCTTCATGTAGGCGTAGCAATGGCAATGACTAGAATGCTGGTTTTATCGAAATTATTATTTATACCTTTGCTTTTCCTACTGTGACATGCAAGGTGTCTGACATGAAGTTTGTCACATTAAATGTAATTGCTGTGTTGGAGTAATTTTTTTAATATTTGGACTTTCTGAAGTAATATGAACTCATTTTTAGCTACCTTGGGACAGCAGAACATGCTAGCTAAAAGCACTACTTTAACATTTTGTCACCTCATGAAGCTGATGAAGGTAACATATTAGCAAACAGCCTATTAAAACATCTTGCAGACACATGGAAAAAAGTCATCATTCTTTTAAAGTTGCGTTTTCTGTCACCTGACAAACAAAAGGTCTGTTTTTCACTCTCATTTTAGCTCTTGAGTTGGTCTCCACCAACTCCTGAGGGTAAATTTTTGTCCCATAGCTACTATTTGCTCTAGCTAGTTGCTAGAAGCTAATTTCTACATCTGTATGCAAGTTATTCTTTGAGGTTAGCCACAGCATTTGGAATAATGTAGGCTAAGTAAACAACTTGAAAGAACAGGCTACACAGCAAAAATATAGAAGTTATAAGACATTTTAATGTTAAAAAGTTACTTATTGTATATTTTAGGCAGTTTTAAAAGCTTTTTAACGCTATGTACAACAAGTACATCTTGTCAGTAAAATACAATTTCCACAAATTGCTGAGGAAAATAGCTAGTACACTAGCTAATTTGTTTGAGCAGGAACTACTGTCCATTTTGACTTGTGAAACAAAAGTTTAATAATGTGGTTAACACTAATAAGGGCTGAATTCTATTTATGGTTTTTTGGGGGGTTTCTGTGTCACTTAAAGGAACAGACAAACCCATCGTCACTGTCATAAGTTTCAGCTTTGCTTCCTGTTATAACAAGTTGCTGGCATGCTGTGAACAAACATGCTTCATTTCCCACAGAAAAATGAAAACAACATATGTTCTATATGTGCCTGGTTCATTTCCATATTACGCCATAAAAACAGTTTGTCAAAGCTAAATAATCGGTTGGAATTGTCATGGAAAACACAATTACACTTCTTTTGAAAGGTCATAAAATTACTCATTTGGTTTTCTTTTGTTATCGTCCTCCAGTCAAGCATACTTGACAAAATGTACTAACAAAATACCAGATGTTTTAATTGAGTCGATATTTTTGGTACTTTTTGGGCGTTGTCCTTTTTGGTACCCTTTTCCTTCTTCCTCCTACTGCTTGTATCCTAAATCTACTTGGACAATTACTACTCCTATGGCTACTACCTTTACTACTATTAGGACCACTGCTTCTTGTAATCATTGTGTCTAACAGAACAGCTGCTGCCATTACTACAGTCAGTCGCTAATGTTAATAACTGCAGCCACACCTACAAAAACAATCTAGACCACGTCTATTCTGGAGAGCAGTTCTTTCCTGTTATTATTAGTACCTCTTTTTTATTAGTTTATTAGTGATTCTGTCCGTCGAAAATTCATACAAATACAGAACTCACTGACTGTAGTGGTAATGACGGAGTCAGGACGAATGTCAGTGGGCCTTTCTGCAAGATCAGACCAACATTATTCACAGAAGTGATGAAATCTGTTTTTCTCTGGCTCAATGCTAACAGTATTATTCCCCAATTCACACTTACCTATAACTTTTGAAGGTGGTGACGGCGGCACTATCTTCGGGTCAGCTGAAACACAACAAATCAATTTTTATTTTCATCATCTGAAACAATGAACAATTTACACATAAACTTAATTGCTCGTAATTTCTCCCAACACTCCTTCTTGACTTTAATTTTGTTCATTTTATTTGCGCTTGAGGGCAGGGCTCCAACAGCTGCTTGCATTCTGGATTTGATTTGATTTTGAAGCCTGGAGTCGGACAATTTAGACAACAGGGTGGAGCAGGGGAGGACCAGCAACGCCACAGCTCCATCTTGATCGGATCTGACTTATACCCGAGGACAAAACGCAGTAACGACTTGTTTACTCAAGGTGGCCACACCTTAAAACCCTCTGCTCCATCTTCGATTTTACTCTAAATGGAACCATAATGTGCAAAATGAACATCCTGCCGTATTAAAGAAGATTTGGAACTAGGGATCGAGACCGTAAACTCATCAGGAAAATTTTCACTGAGGTAATATGTCAAGGGAGATTTAGGAACATTGTCTAATAAGCTGACATCCAATCACAATCCTACTTTGGCACTGGCTTTACTTTAGGACCCAGAAACATCTGTCCATGTATTACACTGTCTATTTACTCTTATAAGTCAAAACATCTGGAGCTAGGATTTCAGTTTCTGATGGGCCAAAGCAAATGGCTGGTCCTCACAACTACAGCAGTTCAAACTAACAGACATAAGGCTGAAAATAATTAATTCTCGACTTGTACCTACGTAATGCCTTAAAAATATTGACTGTTTCTGCATTGAGGCAAGCTTATAAATTGACTGACTGAAAAACCGAAAGACAAATTGACAGTTTAGATTGAGAGTGCGCCAATCTCTCATTACAAGTCAATCTAGTTCTAGCTCACCCAGCAGACCTCTCTCTCTCTTTCTCTCTCCCTGCATTCAACTTGAACAAATAACAATCCAGCCAGATCATTCAAACAAGATGGCATTTCCTTAAACACAATCACAATGTCAGTGAAACAAATAGATGTATTGGTCTACACAATCTACAGCAAAAAAATAAATATCATAGGAGATTTTTTTAATTATCTGAGCAACGTGTGCCGCTTATCGTGGCCTTTACACACTGGGTACTAAGGGCTGGACATTAACCGAAAATACCCGAAAACTGGCATTAAGAACCCCTCACCCACTTGATCTTACTCATGTCAATTAATTCAATTAATGTTTCCCCCAAGCTCCGCCCCGGAGCTTTCAAGAGGTGCTGCAGAAGATCCCAACCAACTAACACTAACTAACCAGTTGACCTATTTAAAGAATTTTGCGATGTTGTTGTCGGCTCCCCTATGAGTGATTTTGTTCCTTTCCTTCGTTTGGGACGAAGGTTGTATTGCGTTACACTGTGATATGTTCAAGTGCTGCTCAGTAAAAATGAGGATGAAAGTAGCACCATCATGATGTGTTCAGTGTAATTTTATAAAATCTGTATTTTTAACGCTTCATTAGAAAAATTCTCAGCAGTTCAGCAATGTAAAAAAAAAAGGGTATACAATAAATAAATGTCAATCAATCGCAATCGAGGTTAAAGTTTTAAAATAATCGTGTTTCTGATTTGAAACATTATGGCCCAGCCCTAGCAGGCACGTTTTTTTTTTTGTGCTAATATTTTACATGTCAGTAAATTTTTCAAACTGCCTACTGGTCAAACTTTCACACAGAACACGAACATTATGCTGCGAAAAAGCGACCCTTTTATTTTTTTGCACTGAGGTAAATTTTTTTGAGCTTTTGAACTGCGAACAAAAGCATCAACCAATCACAAAGGCTGTGAACAGACGCCACCTACAACCACATCAACAATGGCTGAATCTCAATCTTAAACACAACACAATGTAACAACATCCATATGATTTTTAAACAGCTTGTTGTGAAAATAGTCGACACCCGTCTGTCTACCGACATGACGGCGTCCATCCTCGGCAGTGAGAGGCAGGAAGCTCTGCTGTCAAAACCTTTCCCAAAATTGGTATTTCTGTGTTTCAGTCGTAAATTTGTCTTACTGCTGGTGTGAATAGTTTTAATCTGAAATATTTGCATCTGAACAATTTGCAGTTTCGTGTCATTTATTGGTTATACACCCGGTGTGTGAAGGTCTCAATTAATTAGCTATTTCGGCATTGAAATGTTTTAGAAAAAGATTTAAAACACGTTGTAACAGTTGAAATGGTGGAAGGTGCCTTTAACATGCTGTGTTTTGTTTTGTTATTTCCCCTCAAACTTTATTTAGCACAAACATAAACTGTACAAAACAAGATGGGGAATCAAAAAATGAAAGATTATCCAAAGTTAATAACATAGGAGGAGATGGAAAAGAACAAATGAACAAAATTTGACATGCTGCGTTGCCAAGTTACAAGGGGAGAAGCGTCGCTGTTTTCTTTTGCCTCTCAACTCAACAGTGACGTAAAGGTTTGTGAGACTGTTTTGCTCATGCATGATAAAATAATAACCTTACAACTGAGCTATGTAAGGTCAATGTGTGGTTTTTGACATATGAAACACTGGACAAGCATTGTGGAAACTCCAGGTACGTGGGGTTGTGCACTTCTGGTATATTTTATTGCCTTTATTGCTCTCGAAAACCCCATCAGCCAAGAAACAAGGACCCAAGCAGTTACAGTATCATGACTAACCGTAAGTGCTAGTCACCCCCCACAGCACACATCATCTCATCTCTGTCTTATGTCACACACACACACACTCATCCTGCGTCTGCACCATGTCTACGCCAGCAGCATCTCTCATTAAAATAGATCAGAGCAGCCACACGGCACGCGGGGGTCGCACGTCAGCAGCGACAAAACACTTCAGCTCAGGAGGCTCGCTGATTCTTTCAAGCGACACGTGTGCGTTTCTCTGCTAAAGCAGACGGAGAAGTAACCTGTTTTCAGTCATACTGACATCGTGTCAGCAACATTCACTGCAGCTTTAACATTTCTAGTGTGTCTTTCCAAATAAAACCTCCTGCAAGTGTATATGTGCAGGGAGTCCCTTCATTTAAAGGTTTAATTGTGAAACATTTGAAGGATCTTGATGTAAAACAGTATTTGTATTTTAGGAAAGATGTAGTGAAGTTTAGCTTTGCTTTTTTATTTTGACTGATCACGGGCTTTGGCTGACTTTATCTAACAACAGGGTGCGCTTCGCACCAGCCTGGAGCGGAGACACACCTGCAGCGTCTGAACAGGAACTGAACTCCACTCATGACTTTAAAAGCAGCAAATGAATTGCTGTAATAACTTTTATTAGTTTATAACATGAAGAATTGTAAAGTATCATATACATGAGGCTGTTTGGTCAGAAGGTGACGGATCATGAGTAAAAAAACTTGGCA
Organism: Naso thynnoides; assembly: GCA_029783665.1. Classification (NCBI taxonomy): domain Eukaryota; kingdom Metazoa; phylum Chordata; class Actinopteri; order Acanthuriformes; family Acanthuridae; genus Naso; species Naso thynnoides. Next base: position 22,059 of record JAQLOL010018024.1, read on the forward strand.
TTTCATTCTCGCAGCACATCCAGCTGCAGCTTGCCTCGCCCCCCCCCCCACATGGTTTCCTGTCTAAACTAAATATGAACTGAATGCATCATGCATAATAACATCAGACACTTTCAAATTAAGGGGAATTTTAAGGGAAAACTCACTGTAGAAGGACAGCAGGGCTGCCTGCAGCAGACGCTGCATGTGTGGACAACAGCGAGCGAGGCGAGCTGCAGAGGCGGACGCAAGGTGTGCGTGCTGCGCGTTAGCGAGACAGTTGAAGACTCTTGTGATGAGGATGGCCTGTTGTGATTGGTCCAGACCTCACTTGTGATTGCTGTAGCCTAATTTCCCTCTTTCTTTCTTTCTTTCTCTCATTCTTTCTTACATTTTTAGACAGGGACACAAGGTTTTCACTTTTTCTTTCTTATTGTGTATTTAAGTGTTCATTTTCTCCACATCACAAATTAAAACGAAGAAAATGTACATTTTCTCGACATCATTTAGGGTGAGCCACAAGTACAAGTGGGCCGGCCCGGCAGGCACACCCTTCACACTACACCTGTCTGGAACTTCCACCGTTACAGGCATGGCTTGGGACATAGCACACTTGTGTAACATCTGGGTCCTTAGTTTCAGGATGTCATCGCGTCATTTGGTAAACTTGCCAGCATGAGGGTCTCCATAACACAAACAGGAAACCGGTCCGAACTGTATGCTCTAAAC
>JAQLOL010018286.1:0-22586 GCA_029783665.1 Naso thynnoides
TGTTAGCCAACGACACGTCACTGCTGCACACGGGAGCTCAGTTATGGGTCAGCCAACACCGGAAGGAAACAACACTGACTTAATTGGTTTTCTGGTCACTTCTTCTCCTCCAGAAATACACGACCACATGTCATCTGAACACAGTACATCATCTGTTTACTGGAATTGCTGTGCATTCTGGGTATTTTTAGTTGACTATATAGAGGATGAAATTGACAGCTGATAATTCAGACGCTAGGCCTACAACTAAATGGCCAACATAATAGGTAGTCAACTATTTTTGTAATGGGGAACGGTTTTGAGCATGGCTAAAGTTGTAGTTTGATGACATCATCGAGCAGCATGGGATCATGGGATTTGTTTCTTCCATGTCAAATGTAAATCAAATGTAAAGAAATGTTCACAGACGAGGTAATGTGCTGAAGTTTGATTCCCGTTCTGTTTCGCCGTGTTTGCCGACGTCCTTCCTCGCTCTCTAACGGCTGTTACCGCTGAAGTTAGTGACGGGAGATGAAATGAAGCGTGAATCAGCTTGAATAAAATGACTCATTTCTCTGCATTTGAACTTTGTTAGAAACATTTTGGACCATGTAAAAACACCACTCGACAACATGTAAAGCAAAAACGTTAATTTTTTGACATTTTGGTGAAAACTATTGCTTTTGAATGTTGAAGGACTTTGATTTCAGGATATTTTAACCCATTAATTCCAAATCAAGTGACTTTTGTTCTGTTTTACTGTTTTACATCCCAATGTTTAATGTGTAATGTTAGGTTTCTTAATCCCATTAAACTGGGTTAAAGGTATTAGTGTGCTGTAAAAAATAGCTTTAAAATTAGCCCTTAAACTTTTAAGAATGGGTCTCAGTGAACATGAAAATAACTCAGTAAACAGTCAGTCTGCTGTTAATTTGTCTCACTGTCAGTAAATCCCATGAAAAGTCCAACATCAGCAGCATGTTGGTCCAGTTCACCTCCTGTTTGTGACTTTTAGCCTCGAGCACATTTGTTCCACTGAGGACATAAATCACTGACAAACCTCACAAGTACACATTTTAATTTTAAAAATGTCTTAAAACAGCAGTTTTGTCAGCCTGTAAATCATTTCTGTCATCTTTTGGTGAAACTGTAATTATAGCAACATGTTGCACAAAGCGTGCAGGACGTTTGCAGTTTGCAGAAACTCCGATTTCACTCTGAGCTTCAGCTCTCACAGATGATTCATTCACTTTCACCTCGGATTCTCTGAACCTTCCTGAGATCAAAGCAGCTGCTGCAGGCGCTACCTGTTTGTTTTGCATGGAGGTGAAAGTGTGAAATTGTGTGAAGTTAAAAAAAATGAAACCAAGCAGGCTCAACATAAAATATCTCAACCTATAAGTCTTAGTTTTCACCTTTTAGGAAGTGAAAGAATCGATGTCACACCAAGCGAGTGGCCCTCTGCAGACTTCATTTTATTCTCTCATGTCTGTCAAACAGGCACAATCACTTAAATGGATGTGAAACTATGTTACGGTGAAAAAATACTTTGATTTTAGTGGTTGATCAGTTTACAGCACAGAATTACACTCATATAAATAAACATGGCACCAGTTACTGACAGAAACCACCACAAACCCAGAATATTGGCTCAGATTTCAGCACCTCCTCACTCTGCTCAGGATGACTAACTCCTACATCTTCAAACACAGAGAGCTGCTCAGCCCGTAGGAACTCAAAGATCTGTAAACTTTACCGAATCTTTCATCCGACACCTGTGCACGTCTGCGTTCCTCCCGAGCTGACGCTGACCTGCACGTTTCTCTGCACAGATGCAGAGGTGAAGGCTGCGAGAGGCGTCGCAACAGTTCTTGTGCTCGGCGCCGTTCCAGCAGAGCCGAGGAGGCAGGAGACTGAAACAGCTTCTGAGGTGGTGCTGAGGACCCGTTTCCATGCCGACCCAGCGAGTGGTCAACAGGGTCTTAAAGCCAGGTTTGCAGGGGCTGTTCGCATACTCAGAGTGAAAGAAAGCCAGTGAAGCTGCAGATTTTCTCCGTTGCATCAGTCAGGTTTAACTCATATGTTGTTTGTTCACAAGAGTGGATCTCTCGGTAGAGAAAATGTTTGCTGCATTTCACAGCTTTTTCTCACAACATGATGCTGTGAGAGCGCGGAGGGCGAACCAGGATAGTGACCGTGTGTCCAGTTGGATAGAAAATGAGCTGCAGGTTCATCACTACTACAGATACCAACACACTGAATCTCTAAATGATCTTTTGATTCATGTTTTTTTTACAGACACATAAAACTTTAATATCTGAATAACAAAAGATGCTACAGAGGCAAATAATATTTCATAGACAGAACATGTTCATGACTCCTCTGATAGTTGTGTGAAAGCGACCTCACAAACTTCTGACTGACGGCTCGGGTTCCCTTCTGTCCTTTAATGAAACTGTGTAATTGGGGTGACTTTGCTCTGTCTGTGGAACAGTTTGGATAAAAAGGAGACTTTGTTTTAGAAAGCAATGATTTAATTTCCCCAACTTGTTGTCAGGAATAAGAGACATAACTTTAAAAAACAGATAAAATGTGTTAGAGAATCACAAGCAGTCTATGCAGAGAGTTCATGGCGCACTACAACAAATCTCCATAATGTGTCGGATTTGTCCGCTGCACAGATCACTTTGATATCTTGGGAATCGTTTTTGTTTTGATGGTGTCATTTCTTTTTATTTGTGGTGAGAAACACACAAATAAATCAACAGAAATAAAAAACAGACATCGTGTATTTGAGTGATTGCAGCACCTGTTCAGCGTCTTCATCTTCCTCTTCTCTCACTGCTGTGTGAAAGTTTGCTGCCATCAAAGCTGAAACTACAACTCGTCTCTCTCGTTTTCATTCTTAATGCAGTTTAGAGCCTTTTGAAAATGCAAAGATCAAACCGAAGCGAGAGAAAAAGTCCTGGAGGAGCTTTATGTTCGGTGTGTTCCCAAGAGGAGGACATCGTATCTGTCTTTACACTCGGCGCCCACACACACTCGCCCCCCCCACACACACACACCCACATACGTCCAACAAGATACAGCTTGCTGAGCTGCAAACTGAGGATTTTTCTTCTGCTCTCCGTTTTAAACTCTCCGCTATCAAGTTTGACATTTGTAGTGATAGATGTTCCGAGGCTGTTTAAAATTCCAGTGAGGATGCTTGTAGTTTCTGACCTTTTCCAGGGTGATGCTTTGTACAGCTATTGATCAGTAAACTATTGATTAAGCAGACAGAATTTATATTATCATGTTATTAGAAAAGTCATTACAAAGAATAAAATACAAGATAAATTTATTGTCATTTGAAAACGCTTAAAACATTTGATAAAGATTGCTTTCTTTGCAGTTCATTCTTGATTTCATACGAATGTATCTGATAAGTGATTGGACCGTGTTGACATGTTGAGATTATAAATTGATCCAACAAACAGGACAAAGTCAAAGCAGCAGTTAACGTCCAGAAACTCAGGTTACACTCGAAGAAACTGGACGGTATGAGAACAGAAGTGCAGTTTGTCTTTCCAGTGTCACTTTACAGTTTAATTAGACTTTATATTTCTGCCTGCCAGTTCACCTACCACACCGCTCTTACTCTCATAACGGAGACATTTGAATGAAGTGCACACAGACACACTGATGCGCAGCCATACGGGGGCGTTAGAGAGAAAGACGGTTGTTGCGGTGATGCTGCGACCGGCTCAAGCACCACTCCAACAGTTCAGTCTGTGGTGCAGGTGAGCAGGTTTGAGGGGAAGCACAGACAGGTGGGAGGTTCGTTCCAGTAAGGCAGCGCAGAGGCAAGGTGTTGGTTTTTTGTTGGAAAATGTGTGTTAGACGTTGCACAGTGGACAGATGTTTCAGAAACGCTCTGCTGAAGTTTAGTGATTCTGTCAATAATAGCAGACAGGCTGCACCACCAATAAATGCTTGGAAGAAGTTTTATAAACATGTTTAAAAATGCAAACTAATGATAATAATTAAACATTATTGCAAACAGAAGATGCAGATCATCTGGTGTAAGTGATGACTGATTCATCAGGACACTTTCTCATCACCTGCAGCAAACCCTTCAGTGCCTCGAGACGTTCTCGTGGTCCGTTCATTAGGACGCAGCGCGGCCGACGTCCGCAGCTCTGTGGTCATTAGTTTCTTTTTCCCCGTCCTCGCCTCACTCGGCTCCCAGCTCCTGTGTTTGCTGTCAGCTCTGAAAGCCTGGCAAATAAAAATGAAAGTGTTTGTTTTTTTATGATACGGCTGAAGGAGTTCAACACATCATCTTGACTTTTTGAACAGCATCTTGAAAAACCTAAAACATGAGACCACCTCGCTCTCAGCTCTTATCTTGTGAAAGCTGCTTTTAGCAGCGACTCTCATGGGCTTCGACTCTCAGCGAGGACAGCCAGCCTCTTTTTTCTTCCTCTGACAAAGTAAGCGGTAGACAGCGAACGCTGGAACTATCTTGACACGTCCTGACAGGATTAGCTGGACCTGGGGTCATTCTTGGAGTCTCCGCAGCCTGGACGGAGGTCATCATGTTGTTTTCATAGCAGCTCTCCCCGCAGCGCTGGGACACCCTGCGGATCGGGTCGGTGCATCTTACTGTGTTCAAGTAAAACTGGAGAAGCTTTCGTGTGTGTGTGCACTTTGTTGTTGCACACATGATTGTGCACAGGAGTGAAGATCTTCATCCAGCTGAGGCTGCCGGCTGTGTTCGTGTCAGTCCATGTTTTCCGGTGACTCTTTGTGCTCATGCATGTGCTGATGTTTACTGGTGTCCATTAGCCTCAGTTAGAGAAAACGGCACCGAAAGAGAAGCAGAAGAAGCTTCATGCCAGAGTCTCATCCAGGACTGTGCTGTGAATGATGCTCTCTGTCAGGTCTGTGAGGTCAGGCAGACGATCAGCTGACTACTGAGGTTGTTCATTCCAACCTTCAGACGGTTGGTTTTCTGTATCTCAAACTAAAGATCGTCTTACTCGGCCTTTGTATTTCACACAAACAGAAGAACATTAACGCTGGTGAATGCAAACGGCTCCATGTCTCAAACTGCAACATCGTTTTCTGGTTCTTCCTGCCACACATTTGTCATGGCACAACAGCCTGTTGCATCATCTCACGATTCCAACACGATAATGCCCCAAAGAATTCATGATCATGATATTTTAGATATCAAGAGAAATTTAAATAAGTAACGCCACCAGTCAGATTCACTTTTTGATTTTATTTCTTTTGTGCTTTGTCACTTTTTTTAGCAAATGAATGTGATTGAAAACCTGAGTGTATGGAGGTGGGGAAGGTCTGTAATCATAAATCTATCAATTCATCACTGATGTCATCGATAACAGTGAATGAGAACTCCTCCATCTCAGACTTGTTGGGATTTTAGGTTTCCTCTTGAAACAGCTGCTCACCACGTGTTCTGCGTCTCTCTTGACGAACTCCCACATGTTCTTTGTTCCTCTCTCTGTGTTGTAGTAAAGACTCTGGTCTTTGTCAGAAACCGTCGTTTCTCTCTCTGCCTGTTCGTTTCCTGCTGCCTGTCCGGCTTCAGGCTGCAGAAATATTCCCCCCAGCATGTTCTGGGTCTGGCCAGCAGGCTTCTTGTCTGCAGGGAGGAATCAGGAGGCTTCTGATCAGATGCTCAACCACATTAACTGGTTTCTAAAGGAACGAGCAGCTCTGCAGTCTGTTTCCTTTGAATCTGAGGCTCCCTTTCCCCTTTTTTCAAGATCTTTTCTTTGTGGAGTTGAGCAGCAAACAACAGAGGGTAGCATAGATGTGACTGCTTATGCAGCCAAGTGTTCAAACATGTGTGTCCACGACGGACTCAGTGACTCATGGTTTATGTAAAATGCCAGTGTTGCAGGAAGTAGTGACCCACATGTTGAGGCAGAGCAAGGGTGTGAAGAAGCCTGCAGAAGATCTGATTTTCATGAACCGAATTCAGTAAATGTGCATTCTGCACTTTAGCTGGTATAAGCACGGTAACCATAGGAATGGTGCCATGGGCAGAAACTGTAGGAAGGGTCGTTTTCAACAACATTTGCACTGGACACAAACAGAGAAATAATCACTGAGAATACTGCAAGACGTTTTGACCTTCTTGTCTGGTGACAAGTTTTGGTCGCCTGTGATTCGTCGTTGTGGAACATTAGTCAACATTTACATAAGGTTGAATGTTTGAACCACTGAGTGATTTTTGAGTCTCTTTTGAGTCATCTTGAAAATAAGTGGCATCCTTTTGCATCTCCATCCGCACGTGTGGGTGGGGTAAAGACAAGACAAGGTGCCTTTGGAAGGAAACCCATTTTGGCTGCTTGCATCCATTATTCATAGGTGAGGGTTGGAGCGCCGAGGAACCATTAAATTCCAAACTTCTCCTTCAGGCTCAGCTCTTCTCACAATGAGAGAGCAATACAATCCTGCTATGTAAAAACAAAAATAAAGCTGAACATTTCATCTCAGGCAGAAGAGATTCTCTTCAGTTTGTCGTCCTCAGTTCTCCTCAGATTTTCTTTCTTCTTCATCTGAGTGTAAAAATGGTCTCTGGTATTTATTTCAAACTAAATATTGTCTGTTCTTCAGTCCGCCTTGAGCTACAAATGTTCAGTTCTGCCGATGTTTGTTGCTCTTGTGATTCTGGAGTCTGAAGAATTAATTTTGTTAACACTGTTTAAAAGCGGACTAGAGATGCTTATCTTTGCTGTTTTCTCGTCTTTCATTCAAATCACATCTTGGTTTCCTGGTTTTCAGCAGAAAAATGCACAAAAAAGAACAAAGAATAATAAAGAGGCTGACACCACAGGGACATGCTCACATCAGATCAGCCACAAACTCCGCTTTGGGCTTTTTTGGGTGGATTTTTGGGGCCGTTTCCGGAGCCGAAGGGGTGCATTCCTCTGGGGACGTCGCCCTGATCCCTGTCTATTCCATTAACATGGTATTTAAAGCAGCCTGTCCCTGGTGTAACGTCCACACTCGCTGCTGCTCCCACCTCCTGTTAATGCTTGTTGTCAGGGCCATTGAGCCCTGACGGAGAGACAGAGGCGAGAAGGCAGCAGAGCATTATAGAGACGAGCTTAGTGCGATCCCCGGATCGCTCGCCGCCCCTGAGCTCTGCTGCTGGCTGCAGAAATGACAGACAGACTCTCCACAAAGGCTCACACTACATTTGTCCTGCTTTGCTTTCCAAAGTTTCTCACAAATAGAAACATTTTCACCACTTCAAGCGATTAACATCTTCAGACGTTTCAAACAGATGTTTAGAGTCAGGCTAACAATATTCTGCATTTCTCTTGTAAATAATTCCATAAAAAGATGAAATTCAGGATGTTAGTTCATCTTTCAATAGTTTGATCAAACACCATCAGGGCTTCGTGCCGTTGATGCTGCTGGATGAAGACAGACAGATGAAACAGCTGCAGAGAAACAACACAATGTTTCTTAAAGGCTGCACTTTCTTTGTTTACAGCGTTGCTGTTGTTGTCGTTGTGAATATTTGCATCGTGTTAGCGGCCGCGGCCTTGAAGGCAAAACAAAAATTGTTAATGTTAGTTGTATTTACAGCTCCATGTTCAGTTTGAATGTTTCACAGTTTGTATTTGTCTCCAGTGCAGGCTCTTTGGATTTGCTTTTAGATTTTTGCATAAAGGTTTTCAGTGTGGAGCTGTTGCTGTAAACAGTGTTTATGAAGCATCGCTCACACTTTACTTTGATGGTCCGTCTGTTGACACTCTATAGGTTGTCAGTGGTTATTCAGAAGCATGTCAACAATGTGTGAGTTCATATTCAACAAAAGTGTCTGCTGGCTGTCAATATGGTTTGATTCATCAGGCTACGAAACAATATACAGCAAACTACCTGTTCACTGAGTCAGGTGAAAGTCAACAGTGTGGTGTCAACATGTGATCAAGAGCGTGACGGTCATCTATAGTTGACTATCAACAGACTATTAGTAGACATTAGCATTTGTAGACAGGTCCAGTGAAAGTGAGGAACAGCTGAGAACAGCAGAAAGTCTTTAACCTGTCAACAGAACACACGCCTACTACCCATTTTTACAAAATGAAATGTTTCGGTTTAGGCACGGAGACCACTTGGTTAGTGTTAGTGTCAGACATCAGGGGGCGTGTCTTGTACTAAGGTGAAGTGGTTTTGAGGTCACATGTCGTCTGATTCTTCATCTGGACCCTTCTTTAATCTGTAGACACTTGAAATGCTCCTAATAGTCAACTGGCAGTCTGAATGCATGTTGTCTGTTGAAAGAGCGCCGTTGAATCTGAGCAGACACACTGCTGACACGCAAATAAATATTTAATGAGAACTTGTAGAGTTTCAACGAGGGACAATCACATGAACGTGTTGGCGTAGCATCTGTTAGCAACGGCGTGTCAGATGGCCGGTGAGCAGCTTCTTTAGTTCACCTGTGGGCCTCATGACGCCTCTTCCCTCTCAGTGCACCCCCACCTGAAACACTTGGGGTGACAGGTGTCGAAGTGCTGCCGCATCAGGTTTGACTCTCACTCTGTGTCACCTCCAACATCACTGCAGGTGTGTGTTACCTGGAGCTCGGTGTGAACTCTCTTTCCAAGTTCTTCCTCAGACTCAGCTTCAGCCATGGTCGGTTTCTGAACTCGTGCAGTCTGTCCTGGTTTTACGGTGAGCCGGTCAGTCACTTTTCTTGGCTGGTGAAACACTCAGGATGTCTCCTGCAGCAAGTGTCTCTGTTCTGTCTCTGTTCTGTCTCTGTTCTGTCTCTGTTCTGTCTCTGTTCTGTCTCTGTTCTGTCTCTGTTCGTGAGACGGATGAAGTGATCAAAGGCCGGAGCCGTGAACTGTCACGTATCGCAGGAAAAGGAAAAAGGCTAACTGTCTAAAGTCAAGAGGACGCTGTGTTTATCCCCCATCCTCAGGCCTGATGTCTCTGTGTGTCGCCGGGCTCTTTGCTCTCACTCGCACCGAGCTCCTCACACATTTGTGTAGCTGTCAGTCATGTGAGTCACTCTTCATCATCGTCATCCTCCCTCCCGTCGCCCAGGGTGGCGTTCATGTTGTGACCCCGTCAGACAACACCCAGAGACAGACGAAAGGAGCGAGCGACCACACTGCAGCTCGCGTGTCACCGCCGAACCTTTTAGGAAGTCTTCCACACGTAAAGATGTCAACATTGGCGTGTCTGTCCATCCAACGCTGTCACATTCTGACCTAATCGGGAGCGCCGCCATCAGGTCAAAGCTTCACTCCATGAAAAAGTGTCTTGAGAACAAGTGTCATGAAAATCAACAGCTTGATTTTCATGACTTTTGCTGCAGATATTCACATCTGATCTAAATGTTTGCGCTCGCTTTCTGACCTTTTCTCTCCGACAAACACAAACATGCCAACGAGTCATCGGCCTGCACCAAACATCTCACTCTAATGGGAAGACTGCCATCAGGAAAAAACTGAAAATGTGTTGGCAAATGAAACATCCCTCTGCCTTGAACAAGTGAACACTGCTTACTGAAAAACAGTGAAACCGCAGACATAAGAAATATTTGGATATTATATTTAATGTGGTGCCTCTGCAGTGAATCAGGAGGTCAAAATGTTATTGTAGTTCTTGCATCCTGCATAAAAAACACTCACTCATGCATTTGTATTCTCGTATTTTCCTTTCAGTGTTTGCTCAGATTGTTTCCGTCTCTTGCTGCAACCGTCCTCCTCACCCACACTCGCCATTAAGAGCTACAATATACATGTTTTCACCTCGAGGGCTGACATGTAATTGTTGGATATAACCCATTTCTGTGCCCACAGCAGCAGGAAATAAAGTCGAGTGAAATGTAACTGCGAGACAGGCCGCGTGTTACACAGACGTGCACCAAGTCAGGGAGTAAAAACCCAGAGCGCCAATTTAAATAACATCAGACGTTAGATCAGCGTTACATAAGATGAAGATATGAAAAGATGAACTATAGAGGTCAGGCTGCTCAGGTGAGTCGTGTGTGTGTGTGTGTGAGTGTGTGTGTGTGTGTGAGAGAGAGAGAGAGACAGAGCGATAATATTAATCCATCTGAGCACAGTAAAGGTTATGATGGCAGGTGTAATATTTTCAGTCAGGAGTTGTCAGGTGTACTATGATTGTGTCTTTTTCTAGAGGTTAACCTGATCACAGCATCCATGTACACACACACACACACACACACGTGCGCGCTGACATGAGTCCCATCTTCTGTGTGTGTGCGTGTTCAGTAAGAACATTCTAAACAGGAGCATTTACAAACTTTCTCATCACATTTTTATGTAATTAAGTAACAGTGCACTAAGTTTTATTGAAGGGTTAGCCGTCGCACAAACAAGAAGAACTTTGGGAGCCCTCGTGTTCGGCTGTTTGGTTTCGGTCACACAGCTCACAGCTCACCGGTCTGCTGCCCATTGAAATGTCTCAACAACTGAGAAATTATTATTATTATTATGGGATGTTGGTGCCATGACACCAAAGATAAACTGCCTACCCTGGCTTTAATGTTGTCCTGAGGATGAGTCATTATGACAACAAGTCCAAATGTCAAACTTATCAAACCCTCGGGTTCATTACAGGATATCTGTGAGACTGACTCAGTCCCTGTCAGCTGTAAATGAGAGGCTCATTCTGCGCTAACAGTCCAAAGATTAGCGTGTTGCGTATATTTGCTGTGCTCAGTCTGTGTTACAGTGAGTCCTTATTTTACATCAGCAAACCAGTGATTCACACACACCTGTTTCTGTAGAATGAATCATGGGAAAAACACAGATGTTGCTGAAATCATTAACAGAACCGTCACATTCAGGGAACTAAACATTCATTAGTTTTATTCAATCCACCTGTTGTTTGACCCGTCAAAGCATTTAATGTAAATATTCACTGTAGCTCGTGCATTAGCTTGATTACATTTTTACCCAAGTGTGTGTGTGTGTGTGTGTGTGTGTGTGTGTGTGTGTAATCAATCATAGTCAGATGTTCCCTCCTGTCAGTTATTTTCTCGTCATTTTGAAATCTGGTGTTTTTGTTTCATTTTCAGAAGTTAGAACATCAAGTAATACAGAATTATGCTGTTAATTTATGAGGCAAGAAGGCAAAACATCGCCCACATTAAACTCGTAGCATATGCCTACATGTTTATCTGTGTGGGCGCACACACACACACACACACACACACACGTACCTGTGCTTGTGAGGAACTTTTACCACTTTCATCAAAATTAAACGTCTTCAGTTTTTTCCTGTCTCGTGCAGAATGTGTAAAGCAGCTGAACTGAGGTCGACACAATCGATTAATACTTGATACACAAACTTCATTTGCATCCTGACACGTGCAAAGAAACTCACAGTTGCACAACAGAAAACAAACACAACTGTCTGCTCAAGAGGTTCATTACTGTCTTTGTCTTACAGCAAAGGTTAATTGGAGCCATAACTTGTGGGTGTTTGCAATTAAAACCTGCTGTCTGTAGAAGGTTGATGTGTCGATCGACTGATTGGCACACTGAAGGACTGAGTGTGAGCTGATTTTAATATTTCACAACATTCAAATCATTTTGTTTCAGTGAATTGTTTGGCATGCTGGAAAACAGATTTATTTGCTTTCTTGCAGGGAGGTAGAGGAGCAGATTGATGCCTCTGCCGCGTCTTTGTGCTTCCTGTGGAGCTGGGTCATGACATGTTAGCTTAGTTTAGCAAAACAACTGGAAATAACTAGCCCAGTTTTATCCAAAGTCTAAAAATACACCTACCAACACCTATAAAGCTCATATATTTATATATTTCATACCTTGTGTTTAGTCTGTACACAAACAAAAATGTGCAAGTAAATTTTTCATGCCAACCAGTGATGAGAGAACCAAGCTAGCTGCTTCCTCCCACTCCCATATTTAATGTTCAGCTAGGCTAATGGCTTCCTGTTTTCTACCTTTATACTCAGTGCACCCAAATAGATAAAAGTTTTAACACAGTTCACCACATTTCTTATTCGTTATCATTAATCTTTTGACTCAGATTAGTTTCCGGTAATCACCTTTCTGTATGTTTTTTCTTTTTAGAAAGTTTCAGCTGTCGCTGCTCTGTGTGGGAATAAAACATGAAAACTTTTGGGTGCAGTGTGACCACAGAACCGTCCTCAGCTCTCCTCTGTGCTGCCGGCTCAATGCCTCACTATCCTTTGCAGGATGCTGCATGTTATTTGAATTATCACATGGTGGCAGAGGAGCAGGCGGCCTCCAGCCTCTTTGATAAGTGCAAACCACTTTCTCTGCTCTCCCTGAAAAGCTTTTGTCGCTCGGCATTTTGGTCGGACAGTCCGTCATGGAAACAGCAGAGGCTTGGTTGTATTTGTGGAGGTGAACTTTTCAGACCGAACACACGGTGATCAGGCAGAGATGACACAAATGAGAACAAAGGCAGACGAAGCAGCTGTGCTTTAACAGCTGCTCCTCTGTGATTGAGGCCACGCAGGATGAAGCTGAAGTAAAGAATGATGAAATGTTACATCGTGTTCTGCAAATCAGTGTCTGATTAAACTCGCTGCAGTCCTTCTTATTAACCCGATTCCCTCTGTGTGTCTGCAGGCGGTGGAAACAAACCTGGCTTCCAAAGACAGTCACTGGGTGTTTGTGAACGAGGTGAGGCACCACACACGCACACACGCACGCACACACGCACACACACACGCACACACACACGCACACACACACTCAGGCTGCTGTAGAATTTTCTTGTGTTAGTTTTGGATGTCACATGGAGTCATCGTTGACACCATCCATCAGCTGTGTTGGCTGAGTGGAGTTTTATAATCGCAGACAAACTGTCACTGTCAGAGATTTCAGCAGTTTCAGTTTCATTCGTAATGATACTGTGTGAACAGACAGAAGGTGGATTTTTCATCCATTAATCATCACATTTCACTGAAACAATTCAGACTTATGATTCTATTTCCTGTGACTGCAACTCCATGTTCTGGCTGGTGTGTGTTGGTATGAGCGGTTTATCACAGTTAAGCCGGGGAAGGGTTAGGGTTAGGGGTTAGGGGTTTCTGGATCCACAGCCGTGCCGAGTCCGTCTGCACCGCTCACAGCCAGCTGTGGGCCGGCGGTGTGGCAACTTGGCACAGAAATCTCTAATGCCTTGGCCACACACCCTGCGTGAGCAGCGCGTCTGCAGCACCTGATTTTTCCACGTTAACAGATTGCATCACGCGTGACATGCACGCCTGCGGCGACACGACACCAGAGCTTCACAGTCTCGCAGGTTTCTTCTGTGACTTGCAGTCACGCTGACATCATACCAGCAACATTCGCTGAACTTTCCATGCAGACATGGCTAAATAAACCAGGCCAAGTGAGAGGCAGTGCTGCAGCTGCAGCAGGAATGCTGCCCGCGCAGACAACACACACGACCAACACGCAGCAGCCCCACCACGCACACACACACTGCAGGATGTGTGACCCGGGCGTGATGGTGTGAGGAGAACAGACTCCTCCAACATGAGTGGGCGTGTATCAAACATTTTAGATTTTTCTGAGCCAACTCTGGACGCAGTCCTGCAGCGTACGCTGATCACCGACCCAGTGGTGAATGTGTAACGTCAGCAGCCAATGAACACAGAGGAGGCGGGGTCATTGGCAGGGTTGTTGGCGGGGTTGTTGGCGGGGTCGTTGGCGGGATCTAGGATGTATTACCAAACGGTTTGTGATTCAATCACCTCCAACTCCCTCTGCAGCCCGTAGAGTCCGGTCTCCCCACGTCAGCCCCTCCACTCCTTCAGCTGAATACAGTTCATCCTCCTTTTCAATGTTTTGTTCCTCGGCATGGATGGTGGCGTGTAATGTTTGACTAAGACAATAACCTTGTGGGCTGGAGCGTGGCTGTGATGACTCTCGCAGCTGTTTTATGAGAGTTGTGTCAGTCGGAGTGATGAGTCGTGTTGTCTGTGACGCAGTCATTAAAAGTGCGAACCACAGTTTTTCAGTCATCTTAAAAAAATCTGCTGAAGCCGGTCGTTAGCGTGCACTCCGGTCTTTTCAGAAAACGCCAGGGACGTGAAAGTCGTGTCGTGTATCTGCAGCTTAATGGACAGGACTGAGACAACGCTGGAACGTTTGTGTAACAGGCTCTCGACGACATAAACTGAGAGTGAAGATGAGAGTGAGTTGATGGCTGAGCTGTGAGGCTTTAATTTGTTCTGTTTGGCTCTTCAAGCATCTGCATCTTGTTCCTTTTTGCTTTGGGGCCGTTAAACGATGGCACTCTCACTGCTAATAACCCACAACAAGAACTCTGAGACTTTTTCAGGCACCTTCGGGCTTTTCTTTGGTGCCAGCACAGTTCAGAATGTCCTCACTCTTTAAATCAAACAAGCCGTGACTCTTTTAAACGCAACAGAAATGAAACTCTTTGAAGCAACGTTTAGATCACAGGACACGAGACACATTAAAGTGCTGCGCTCGAGGTTGTAGCTCCTCTTAAAAAAGGTTTTTGTTTTGCCTCATCAGATCGAATCACATTTGAAAGACGTTATGAACTGCTGCATTGATGACAGCTGATGTTGAATCTGAGCAGAGGACAAACACTGCACAGTGACGTTGAAAAGCCAGACAAGTTGAAGAGCACCTTTCTGCGTTTGTGTTTGGATCATCTCGAGTCTTCTGTGCCGCTTCTCTCCAGTAGCCACCTCCCCTCGTTTTTCCCTGTAGGCCAGAGATTCGCTAGCGTGGGCGACTTTGCATGCTGGAAGTAAAATTGAAATGAGTGTGAGTGAAAAGAGGAAATGACAGCACCCTGAACCACAGCTGGGCTCGAGTCAAATCCCCAAACACTGACATCTCCTGAGCTCACACAGCTCACACTTCCACTGCCTCGCTGGCTCAAGCAAACGTCTGTGAGGTTGTTTGTTGTCCCACATGATCTTTTCCTTTTAATTCCTCTCTCTGCTCCCAGCATCAATATCCCGACATCTTTCCAACCAATTAACAGAGCTCACGACAGTGTGAACAACATACTTCGCAGGGAGACGAGGGGAGCTGTCATCTGTGGAGGCTGAATACAAAAACCTCCGAGCTCATTTTCAACGCCACATTTTTTCTTTTTACCTCCCAGCTGGGTACCAACCTCCTAATCCACTTACATTTCTCTGCTTTGTTTCAAAGTCATCATTTAACTAATTACACTCTGCAGTTTTAATGAACCAAAAGAGTGAAGCACTGCTGAGAATTCCCACAGTCAGTTTGGGCCTTTCGGCCTGTTAAATAGAGTTTATGATCAAACACTTTTCTTTTGATAAATGTGTGTCTGTTCCAGTTCAAATATGAAATGTGAGCGCAGTGTTACATCCTCTTCCTGCTGAAGGCGTCTCTTTCATCAGGAGGGCTCACAAGTGTTCAACTTTATGTTGGTGCCAAAACAGTTCACATGTCTTCATGCTCAAAATCTCCAAGCACATTTTAATGCATTTAATACAAATTTCATATTTTCTGAACGAGACTTTAATGTTTCCCTTGAAGCAGACAAATCAAAGAGCAGCTTTTTGAGCGCAGGACGCAAAAAACATTTGGGCTGCAGCTTCTGTAGGAAGCTTTGCTCGCCACATCAGGTCACATTCTTCTCGTGGAATAAAACGTTTTACTAATCAAAACCAAATAACACTTTGAAATACAACACACACGCTAAGTTAGTCCGAGTTTCAGCTACTAAACGTTGGAAAAACCATAGAAACAGCTGATCAGCACAGCAACAACGTCATAAAAAACATTTACATCAAATTATCATAATCAGTGTAACATTACTGTAACTTCCAAACAGCTTTATTCACAGTCTAACTCTTCTGCCCTGCAGGAGTCTTTTCCTCCTGCTTCTCAAATGTGAGGATTTGATCCTTTCTGTTGTAAAGACGGTGAGTCAACTTTGTGAAACACATAGAAGAAAAGTGACGGGAGCTCTGAGAAACTAGAGCCGACTCGTAACCTGAGGATTCATAAACAAAAAGTTCATGTGTCAGAATAATTCATCACAGCTCTAACGAACAACAGCAGCTCTGTTCAAACAGCCTGCTGCATTTACACTGTGTGTGTGTGTGCGTGTGTGTGTGTGTGCGTGTGTGTGTGTGTGAACCCTTACAGATGAACTCTGCCTTTTCCATTAACTGAGCAACAGAAGAGAGCAGCACCTGTATCCATGGTAACTGTGTAATATTCTGAGAGGACACATACAAATTAAACAGACAAACTCTTAAAAAGTGTTCTGTGTTGGCGTTTGTGATGCGAGTTCCTCCGTCAGTGTCTGTTTGGCGTCTCGTGGGATCTTTATATTTCTGTGTCTGTGTTGAAGTTACACTTGGTTTCATATTAATTAGCATCAGGTGACGCTGCTGAAGATATTGTTGTTAATTTAAACTGTTAAAGTGACATTTAATGTCAGTAGGAGACGAGAAGCAGCTAGGTGAATATTTTGTACTCAGCAAATATATTTTGAATATCTATAAAAATATATTTCATATAGAATATGAATATGTTGCATTATGTGCTGAAAAACTTTAAGACCTTCATCAAAGCACCAGCTGTCAGCACGTAGGCTAACTGTCGATCCTCGGGTGAACGAAACACCTTCTCACTTCTGTCTTAAACACTTTGTGCAGGATGGCTACAACAATCAGTCACACAGGAAAGCAGAAAACATCCTGTCCGACTGCTCCCACCTCCTCACCAAGAGTTTCACTTTCTGCTCTGGTTCCCTGCTCAGACTTCCACCAGCTAAAACCAGCAGACACAAACATTCCTTCACACCCTCTGCCATCTCCCTACTGAACTCTAGGAGGAGAAGGTAGCCTCTGCAGTTATTAACTTTTACTGCATCGGCCATTTATTCTAATATTTTTACTGTGGCATTTTTAACTCACTGCTTTGCCTTTTATTCATTGTTTTGTTTTGTTTTGTTTTAATTTGGGTTGTATTGTTGTATGTATGTGCTGTGTTTTATGTTTTATGAGCACTCTATGTATTTAACCATTGCTGCACAACCAGTTGCCCCATTGAGGACAAATAATGAATTGACTGATTGATTGATTTCTCCAACTGTCTCCTCCCTCTCCGCCCGCCCTCCTCAGTCTGTGTGTCTGAGCTCACTCAGCTGACGGAGGTCGTTTCTGGTCCTGCGTGCAGTGCAGTGAGATGCCGGCAGGTGTCTCAACAGGTAGAGAGTGTGGACAAGCTGATCTCCTCAGTCCTCCTCTGTGTCGGCCTTCTCTCCTTCTTCCATTCACGGAAAAGAGAATTCTGTCATGATTCAGTATTTAAAAGGCAAGAGAGCAAAGCTACGACCAAAGCTGTATGTTATTTTTTTACTTTCAGTAGCACCAGCAGCTCCATCAGCGGGTTGTTTTTCCATGATGCTTTGAGTTGTTACTGGCACACAAACGACTTGAATCATTACAGTTTTGGTCAAACTGAACCATTCTTCTCCTAAAGGGCTTTCTCTGTGGTTCGGCTCAGACGGCTTCACTACACAGGCCGTGTATTTGGTGCTGGTCGTTAGTATAGTACAAAGTCAGGCAAGCTGTCAACAGCAGGAAAGTGTCCTTTTCACCCTCTGTCTGCCGCCGACACAAACAGCCACAAGCAGACGACACAACTGACGCCAATTAAAGTGACCTGAAGAGAGAGACTTTGAGACACAGAGGAAGGAGGAGAGAGTGGAGAACAAACACAGGTAGAGAGGAGTAATGAGGGAGACGGGTGAGGAGAGATGGGGACAGTAATTAAGTGGAGGGGAGAAGGCAGGAGGGGAGGGAGAGCAGAGACAGTGAAGCCAACTGGTCACACAGAGAGGGAAGCAGCAGCTAACAGCAAACTATGATGACACAGCACGGCGCTGTGAGCCACATGCTAACATCAACACGTTAGCACGCTCGCAGTGAGGCCACGCCGAGGTTCAGCATGTAGGATGTCAGCACCTTCTGTAGTTTAGCATGTTAACATGCTAACACTGAAGCTCATCAGTTTGTCAGGTCATCAGTGAACCGGTCTCAGAGCCCATCAGCTGCATTCACTGTTTGACCTCCAGTAGACAGCCATACAGCCTCTGGGGGCAAAGCCCATTACTCTTGGGCTACCGCGCCAATTTCCATTTCCGACTTCCTTCTCCGCGTGCCGCTCGCTGTTTACAGTCCAACTGTTTACAATCTGATGTGAGAATGGAGTTGGAGTTGAGAGGCCACATGTACCGGCGGATCTTTACTCAAGTAGCCAGTTTACACATAACAGTCAACAGTCCGCCGTTAATTAGCCTAGCAGACTACAAAAGACTACAACAGGAAACCAGGGCTTTTCCAGTACCAAGATCGCCATTCAGTGAATGCAGAGTCTGTCTATAGAGACTAGCAGCGAAAAGACTAATCTCCTGAGAAACTAAAATCCAAGTATTGATTGATGCTCCGTGAAAAGTGAAGGGCTTTAGCCTTGTAGTTAGAATTCATCCTCACAGGGTCATTTTCAGTTCTTGTTTTGATTTTGAGGAACCACACAGTCCATCAACATTCCTGGGTTAGCAAGCTGGCTGAGCCTCAGACTCAGTCCTTAAGCCAAATGTTTTAAAGTGATGCTGCACCCCAAAATTCTGTTTTGTATATCAGTTGCTCATCCTTGGATGTTTTGAAGATAATGGTTCCCTCCAGCGCTCCTCCACCGTAAACAGGTAATTTCTAAACTGTGTGCTCATGTTTCCGGCAGTCTGTGGAGGTTCACTCATGAAAGCATCAAAACCATCTAAAAACATCCATCCAAAACTCTCCACAGCTTCGTTTGGTTGAACCCAAGTCTTCTTCATCGTGTTGTGGGCTCAATACTTTCAAAACACTTTGATATCAGCTAGAAGGCCCCTAAATCCAACGCATCTGATCCAGGTTTTGTGTCGTGTGTTATGGTTATTCTAAATGTCAGTGAACTCTGGCTTGAACAAATATTGTTCCACCAAAACCTGCAGAAACTCCTCTCTATCTGCACCAGACATATCCAATTGTTTATCCTCATATTCCTTTTCTTAAAAAATACTAAAAAGTTCTAGTAAAGTCGTAAGCAAGGAAATTCTGATTAGAATTGTTTTTGTACACACAGACGTGCAACAGTAACAGATGAGTCCTAAATAAAATGTGCGAAACAAATTTCCTGTAAATCAGTCCAGTTTCTGTCGAGACATTTTATTCATAGCTTCAAACCTGAAAGCATGGCAGCAAATGTCAGGAAGGTCAGTGAGGTTCATCCGCTGAGCATCATGGTGATCAGTGATGCTTTATATTGTCAATCAGCCATTCACGGAACAGGTCAGCATTCACTCATTCATGCATGTTTTCATTCGCTGATGACAGAAGCTTCTGTGGAGAGAGGAGAGAGAACGAATCACCTGAGTCACAGCCGCCTCGGTGCAGAACGTCATGCAGATCCATCCAATAGTTGTTCATATATTTCACTCAGTATGTTGACATGCACAGTTAAAGCTGAGCTGAGCAGTCATCGTCACGGTGCTAACATCCCATAATAACCTTTCAACATTTGGTAGTCATGCTGGTCTGAAAGAACTCCTCTGCTCCTCTCCTTGGCTCTGGAGTCACTCAGCCAGTCTGCTCATTTCAGAGAGCGTGTGTTCCTATTGGCTGCGTTACGCTGTGACTCTTACCGACATGTGACGTCTCTACGAGCTGATTGGCTGTTGAAACAAGTGACGTGCCTTTTGTTCTAAAACTGGCCTCTGGCGACTTGACGAGCTGAGCTGCAGCCACACCGTCAGCCGGCTTGAGTCGAGCTGAGACGGAGCAGTTTACACCGCGGCAACTTTCCCTGCAACCGTTTGGTCTCGTCGGGACTCTCTGCTGCAAACTGGACTGAAAAGAGAGAGAGACAACAACCGAGATAAAACACGGGGCGGAGCAAAAACAGGGAGGGGAGTTGATGCCTTAGGAGTCTCATGCTACAGCTAGCTTGATGTCCAGACGTTACCAACTGCAGCTTTCAGGTGTTTTCAGTGCAGGTAATAAACTTTCAGAATGGAAGGGGAAACCTCTTTGAAAAGTAAAAAAAAACCTACCTGACTCACCCTTGATTGACACATGGATGGGCTGCTGCTTACACCAACATCAGACTGAAGTTATGATAATATAATACCTTCCAGGTATTGAGGGACATATACACTTTCAGTGTTGCTAACAACATTAAAACCATTCTAAATGTTTAACCTTCATTGAGAAATTAAATGTCATTTCAAATTAAACTGACGGATGACAGGGCGACATGTTATTTTCAGAAACTTTATTTTAGATTTTTTTTGTTAAGAAAATCTTAAACCGGGCAAATAATCCATCATCTCACCGACAGTAGGGCTGCACATTTAATCGTGAAAAAATCACAATGTACATTCAAACTTACATGTGATCTCATTTCTCAATGATGGCGACTTACTTGCTCGTGTTTAATTTCACGCTGCATTTATGTGTTTACTTATTTACTTTACAACAATCCCAGAAGCTCCATCAGTCACATCACACAGTGTGAAACAGAACACACAATTAATTCAGCCAGAGATTGACCAGTGATTCAGCCACACAACTCAATCACCGCTCTCATTTCCCTTCCTCATTCACAGCCATTCACTGTTACTTACTGTTGCTATAGTAACCAGAAACTGCCATGAGTAGACAAACAGGAAGGAGGCAGAGGTCAGTCTGCTTGATGTAATTGAAGCTGCATTTTACATACACACAAAAAAAAGAGCGCCGTTGAGGAAGATCCTCGTGGCGACAGCGAGGGTAATGATGACCTCGTGGTGAAAAAAGGTGGACATTCCACCATGTGGAACTTTTTCGGGTTTAAACGTGATGACGATGCACTAGAAGAAATATTCTGCGAGCAATGCTTTGGCATCATCGCAGCACTGCAAGGTGACACCATGAACCTCTAAAACCTCCTCCAATGTCACCTCAAATCTAGTACGAGTCGCACTAAAGGACAAGAACCACGTCCAAACATCCCAGCCGCCAGACCAGAGACCTCTTAACTGAAGTCCAGCACTTTATTATAAGTTATGCCTGTTGAAAGTCCTGTGTAGACCACATGCTTTTTTTTCCTTTTCTGCAATCAATTTTTTTTTGTTGAAAAAAATGAGAACTGCGTCAGAGAATTGTGATCTCAATTCTCAAGGAGAAAAATCGTGATTCACATTTTAGCGAGAATCGTGCAGCCCTAACTGACGTCCATAATTTGTGTTTGCCATTCAGCTCTCACTAATCTGATCTAATGTAAAATCAGCTTCGGTCCAGACCTGATGTAAAACACTGACATATTCACATACGCACATGTTCACATGTCGTGGCTCAGGTGTATTATGTGATCTTACGTGTTGATGAGGTCTATTTTAGCCTGAAGTCCTTCAGTTCCTCTGCTGAAGCGGCTGCCACTTGCAGACAGTTTCGTCTTCAGTAAGGAGAACCTGAAACACACACACACATGCCGCACCTGAAGATGAAACACCTGAGGCCTGGACTGCAAAGGGAGTTTAGCCTTCTGCAACTTAACTCAAGGTTTTTAAGCGAAGTCGGTTGATGCACTGATTGCTAAACTGGTGCTAAACGGTTCTGTGAAGAGAAACGGTGGAGTAGGTATCAGCACGGCAGGTGTGACAGGTGACACAGTTTTTGTTTGCTATGATGGTGTCAGGACTGAGACTGTTGGTCTTCTTGTCCTGTTTTCTCTTTTTGACTAACAGACTCGTTTATTTTTAATATGGCTCAGAGGTGTAGCAGTGTGTTATGTCCATTATAGAAAAACAAACATGGAGCCAAGGGAGAGGAGGAATATTCTGAGAAAAAAAAATACTTTCTGAGATTACAAAGGCAAAGTAACAAGAAAAAAACACCAATTAACAAGTTGAAACCTCCGACATCTTAGTCATAAATTCAGGAGAGAAAAGGTGAGTTTTGTCACTTGGCAGGGCGGAGTCCACCTCATCACAGCACAGTATTAAACCTGCAGTAAATTAGGAATTATGCTTCATTCATATTCAACAAC
This sequence comes from Naso thynnoides, assembly GCA_029783665.1. Lineage (NCBI taxonomy): Eukaryota > Metazoa > Chordata > Actinopteri > Acanthuriformes > Acanthuridae > Naso > Naso thynnoides. Next base: position 22,089 of record JAQLOL010018286.1, read on the forward strand.
AAGGATTTACTTATGATTTTTGCTCCACTGTCGTCATCTTGTCTGAAGCATCCAGACAGTAAAGACTCTTTGCTGTGTATTTGGTGTAATCGGAAGAAAATCTGGGCAATTAAATCGAAGGCAACTGGATTTAGTAACATGTCTGTGAAGACGTTTCTCATCCAAGGGGCTTCATCAGTTCATGCGTGTCTGACTAGACCAGGCCAGTCTGACTGGAACCAGGTGTTTAACCTGTGTGGAGGTGTTTACAAAGGCCAATGGTAACTCTGAGGTGTGGCTCAGGTAGTGCTCCATACTGTCACAACAGTCATCAGAGTCATCAGAGTCGTTGGAGTCACATGAGGCCAATCGGGAACGACCGTTGTTCTTGGAGGTTAAGTTGTTGAATCTCCCGGGTGGAGATGAAAGGGCGGCAGCGTAAATCAGAGACAGGTGGTGTCGCAGACCTCCTCCTCTGCTGAGGGACGGTTTTTCCACTTTCACATAGGTGGCGTCCAT
>JAQLOL010018333.1:0-22556 GCA_029783665.1 Naso thynnoides
ATTCTTATTGTCGAGATCGGTCATGTTTTCATGTCATGAGGCATTTGAAGATAAACGTAACACGAGGTTGTAAATTCTGTTGTGGGGAACGGCAAAAAAGTTAAAATATTTTAACTTTGGACGGCAATGCCGCTGCTGGTGTTCTCTGCTGGCCTCATCAGATTTTACTGTCCTGCTCTCATCCACTTACATGACATCCCGTGTACCACCTGTCATCTGCCTGATTCCATGTGAATGCAGCATAAGTGATTGTTAGTAGAAATGTAGATGATATGATTTATATCATATAATGAAATTAATTTACGTCTCTCGATATGTTTGCGGTCAGATTAGTTTTGTTATAATTACAACATAACGCTTATATAATATTTGCATAATGTAAACTGTCAGCACAAAGTGTTTCTGCTGAATACATCTGCACAACATTTACGTTTGTTTTTCTATCATATTTGCTGGTAAATAGAGCGTGATTATTATTTCAGCTCTGCTTAATGGCCTCGGGAACTTCAACCAAAACACGGCATCACCTCTGTTTGTCGCTCCTTCTCGCTGTCAGCATCATTTCCTGTCATTACTCCTCTGCTGGTTGTCTAATTAGGTCACAAAACCCAAAACAAGATGTGGTGTATAATTTTTTTTATTATTTATCCTGAGCAACAATCTAGAGCCTAAAATCTGAGAGAAGTGGAAGGCAGATGTTGGTTGTGGTGTCAGAGCTCGAGACCCTCTCATCACTTCTACAGTGTAAGGAGGTTACATCTGACTCTTTATCTTCCTTCCTCCTCTCACACCCTTTCTTCCAGTCATCTGCTCATGTGATCCCGTGCTGATGTTACCGTCATGTCAGTCAACCCGGCGTCTGAATATCTCCCCGTCTCTGCTCCGTTAGATTGCGCCTCTTTCATCTTAAAAGGAGGGGAAGCCGCTTTTCTCACACTGTGTCGTGATTGTCAGTCAACTTAATGCTTCCTAATTTCATCGTCCTCTTTTCCTGATTTCATCACATTCAGCCGCTCTGAACTGACGTTTCTTCCTTCAGAATGTTACAATGAAACATAAACTGCCAATAAACCTCGACTGCTTTCCTCTCAAAAAAACTCTACTGTGTTTTCCTTTCATCCTTGCTCTTTCACAGTTCCCTCCGTCTGTTGAATAGAAATGATGCGTCAGTAAATTTAAATACTCATTTATGCAGTTGCTACAACTGTATTAAACTTTAACCTGTAAAAACTGATTTTTTAACCACTTGAAGGGGAAGATTTGTTTAAGTTTTAACAGCTGCCAGTTATCAGCTGAGTATAAAGTTAGAGCAAGAACTTGACTGACATCCACATTCATACAACTCTGGGAAACATTCACTCCTTAAAGCTGAGGTAGGCAGTTTAGTTTTGGCACCATTGTGCTAAAATCCCATAATAACCTTTCAGCATTTTGTAATTTAGGTGGTCTGACACATCACTAGACTCCTGCTCCTCTCCTTGGCTCCGTTTACAACCTGTCACAGAACTTTTCAGCCAATCATAGGTCATTTCAAAGAGCATGTGTTCGTATTAGCCGCTCTATACTGTGCTTCTCAGCGACAGGTGATGTCGCTACGAGCTGACTGGCTGTTGACAAGTGACGTGCCGAGACGGACCAGTTTACACCACTGCAACTTTCTCTGCAACTGTTTGGTCTAGTCATGAATTTTTGGTGCAAACTGGACTTAAAAGAGAGAAAAACAACAAACAAATAAAATGCGAGCCGGAACAAAAACAGGCGGGTGAGGGTGCAGCGGAGTTGCTTCCCTAGGGGCCGATCACACTGAGAAGCGTCACCAGCAAACATGTTGTTTTCCTGTGGTGCAGCGCGCATGTCCGGCGCTCCTCTCTTGCTGCTACATGACGCCATTTTCTTGCAGCTTTTGGGCGTGCATAAAAGTTCAAATAAATTCAGCTCTCCAGCTCGCAGCGCAGAGTCACTCTTCCCGTCAGTGTCAAATATGGTGAAAGCATTCAATGCAGTCAAGTAGGAGGTGGGCTTTACTTCTCACCACATCCTTCCTGTTTTTGTTGCTATGTGAACATTGGCTCACACTGCAGGATAATGGCAAACATGGACAAGAAGTTAATACGGGCTGTATTCTCCCACAGATGTGCCTTCAAGGCACCTGGTGCGACACTTCTCTGCGTGATCGGCTCCTCAGGAGTCTATATGCACACCACACTTCTACACCTGAGAGCGTTTTAAATGTCCTGCAGTGTGAGGCAGCGGCCTCTGAGCTGTGTCACTGCAGGTCAAACGGCTGCAGCACACACGGAGCCTTCAGCCTCTGTGCTGGAAGTGTCAGTCAGATCGTTTCTGTGAGACATCTCAGGATTTCAGGCATGACTGCAGGCAAGCATGGCTCCGCTCTTCAGTGCAGTGACGAATTCAGCCGCAGCTGTGCTGCGTATTCATTATACAGCCACAGTAATCGTGTTTTTCTTGTTTCATTCATTGATAGAGAGCAGCAGTGATGGCGAGGAGGTTAGCTTTGTTCAAACACAAACACATTCATACTGTGTGTGTGCAGCATCACCGAGGAGGAGATTACCAAAGGGCGCATTTATTATTCTTCAAGTAATCATGTTGACATTCCTTCATTCAGTTGTAATAAAGCAAAAAAGAAGCTGGAAATGATCTCACTGTCTTGATTAAAAAAAAAAAAATCATGTGTGTTGCTGCTGAAAATAAGGAGATCACTCTGTCCTTTCACGACAGCTCCGCGTTTGTTACAACTGTCATCAAACCTTCATCTAGATCATCGATCATCGTGAACCTGTGAAGTAAACAGAAGTCATGCCCGTCCACAGCTCCATGTGCACTGAGGAGGATCCAACATTCATGCCTGGTGCGATTATTCAGCATAAATAGAACGCAAACAGAATGAAAACTGCATGAGAGAGTCGACAGCAGTGAAGCTTATGTTTTCAACCATATAATAAATTAAACCATGCAGATAAATGATAGCAGACATGAGCAGAAACATGTAGCATGAAATGAAATACAAATAGCAGTCTGAACTCTTCGTGGGCTCCTCACAGAGCTCCGACCTGCTGCGAATACGTTGCTCACTAAATTATTCAGCACTTGCTTCGAGTTTACACATGAAACCTCGTCTCAGAGGTTCGTGCTGCTCACTCACGCAGGAGGCTCTTCTGTGTTATTAGAAGGTGGGGTATGAAAATAATATTTGATAGACTCGTCAGCCAGAAAGACGTACAGTGTCAAACCTGCAGCTGAGTCTCTCATGAGCATGGTGTTTTGTCTCTGTAGCTTGCATCTTGGAAAAAATATTAAAATACTAAAAATAATTAGATGTATTGATATGATAATGTAGTATTTTTAGAGTGACCATGAAAACATTTGGTAATCATATTACATCATTGGAATCCTTTCTTCATGTTTATTTTTGTTCAAAGTTGCATAAATGTTCAGATAATTTATTTTTTGCATTAAAAAATATTATTTAAAGTCGCAGTATATGACTTCTGCTAACGAGCTAGCAAGCTGATATTAGCTGTTGCATCAGGCTTATTGGGAGACAACTTTGCTGCAGCCGTTTGCTCCCGCTCACGTTTGTTGTCTCTCTCTCTTTTAAGTCCAGTTTGAACTGAGACCAAACAGTTGCAGGGAAAGTAGCAGCAGAGTAAACTTGTCCGTCTCAGCTCGAGCTCGAGCCAACTGACGGTGTGACTTACAGACATTCTGTTGTTAGCATAGGCGAGTCAGAGCACGGTGAGCTAATCAGCTCGTACTAACGTCACCAGTCGCTAAGAAGCGCTGCATGGACCGGCCAATCAGGACACAGAGCACAGAGAGTGTCACTGATTTTTCATTTTTCTGTGAAACGTTCATCTTGGTGGCAGAAAAATGGTAAAAACGGATTATCAGAGACCAGTTTAGCAGCAAATGGCGTCAGTTTTCAACCACTATTACACTGTTTAATCAGGTTATACAACATAATGGCAAAGTTAAGCCAGAAAAGTTGTCTAGTTTCACTTTAATTAAACTATTCCTGTTCTGTATTGACATGCACTGTATATATGCACATAGAAAGATGCAGCTGACCATGTTACACAGTGTGAACCCTCCACTGAGGGTCTGTCCTGTGCAGCAGTGTGCGGTTCAGAGCCGTTGTCGTGGTGTTTTGGCAGCCGGCAGCTCGTTGTCACGCTGCTGTGCTTTGAGTGTTGAGGAGGAGTGGACGCGTCTCTGCAGAGCTGAGCTGCTTGCAACTTAAAATGCTTTGTGTGTTTTTGAGTTGCTGCCAAAACCGACAAAAAAACAACAAACACTGGCTCATACAGTGTGTGCCCACGCGCATCACCCACCCACTCACACACACACACACACGCACACACACGCACACATACACATATGCATGCAAATGATATCACATACACACAGCATGCATACTCAAGCCACAGAGAAGCAAAGGAGGTGACAGATTAGTGTGGGAGAGGAAGTGGTGACTGTAAATTATTCAGGACGAGTGTGTGTGTGTGTGTGTTAAGTGCATCGTGCAGGATTCTTGATTCTTCCCTTCACTCTCAGTCTGTATGTATCTGTTAATTCATCTGTCCAACCATGAATCCATTTTTTTCCAGAATCAATCCATCCTTCATCCAACAAATATCCGTCATGCTCATCAAATCCCTCGAGCTTCTTTTTTTCTCTTGGAAAAAGTTGCGTCTCATCAGATTTCTCTCCCCACTGACTCTTATCATTGTCATTTAACAGCATGAAATGTCTTCAGCAGCATCGTTTCTCAAGTGTGCAGTTACGACATGAATTCCACCTCCACATCCTCTCATTGTTTTGTCTCTGATTCTCTCTCTCTCTCTCTCTGTCCTCCTCTTCCTCTTGCTTCCTCTCTTCATTCTCTGCTGCATTTTTCTTTCCTTCCTCTCTTGAATATATTCCACCTGGTTTCTCTCACAGAAGTTGATGTGAGGGTGCAGAGCAGAGCAGAGGCAGGAGGCATGTACCTGCCTTTCTGGCTCTGCTACCCAGCTTCCTCTGTCATCTTCCTCCTCCTCATTTTCCTCCTCCTGCTCCATGTCTGCCTGCCACTTCAGTGATCCATCTCACCTGTTCGGTTATTTGTTAATATACAGAGAAGAAGAGAAATGCAGAGAAAAGATAAAATATTACTTGTCTGTCATGGATTTGGGATTTTTTTGACCCCAAACGGTCAGAATAGAATTCATCAGCTGTAAGACAGCGAGCAGGGCACAAAGTGTGTGTTTGTCTGTGTGTTTTCAGTTCAGCCTCTGACTGAACTCAGCACTCTTGACTCAAGACTATTTCCTTCCAGTCTTTCCTCTCCCCTCATTTTTTTATGCTCGTTCATGAAGGAAAGTACGGGTTAGCATCTGCGCCCGCTGCTGCAGACTGCTTGGAGTAAAGTTAAATCAACTTTCTAGACCTGAAATGTTTAAAATGAACTCTGAGCTTCTTCCCCGGCTGAGGATCAGAGCAGCAGCTGCCTGCTGCGTCTGTCCCTTCGTTCTTTATGATGCAAATGCAAACTTTGTGTTTGCTTAAAATGAAATGGCAAATTTTAATTTATGTTGGTCCTTAAATTGAACTTGTTATCACTTAGTGGTCTTTACTTTTTGCCTACCGACTCATTTCATATTCTTTTGAAAGTTTGTATTTCAAGATATTCGTGGAACAGCATTGCAACATGGGAAGGCAACTTCAAAGCTCAATAACTTCGCCCCAGAACGTCCTATCTGCATAAAAATTAGACGTTTATCCTTGTGTTGTTCTGTTTCTGCTCTACTCTATTTTATATTTTACTTTCACTTTTAGGCAACTTCCAAATATTTTGCCAGAAACCATCACTGAGAAGCAAAACCAAAATAGTGATAATCAAGCCACTTTTGACCTACAGGCTTTGGACCTACAGACCAGTCTTTATTAAAGTTGACTAAGTGCAACGCATTCCAAAATTCACATCTTACCTGCATGTTTTGGCAGAATTTTTTAAGTAAATATAACTAGGAGTTTTAGAGTTGCAACAGCTTTTTAATTTGAACTTCAAAAGTACAGTGCATAGAAAATGCATGTTCATTTTAAACAAATGATAATTAAGCGCAGCTTTAGTCATTTAATGTAATTGGTTTCCTTTTTTTTCAGTAAAATCAACTAGTTAGAGTTTACAGTGTATGCAATCAAATGTTTTTTTAAAATCTGCCTTTAAAACCGAGTATCAGTACCTGCCAACTGAACCAATAATGGACTAAACAAAATAAATGTGTTGAGATTAACTACAAAACACATTCCGTAAATCCTCTTCCAAAGTCAGAACAGCTTGATGGAAATTAACCTGGAGGTTTTGTTTGTATGTCAGGAAGAAAGTAACTAGTCAGTGATCGTCAGGATCCTCTTCAGAAACAGCATGTGCTCAACATGTGCTCACATTCACGTGGACCTGGCGAAGCTGGATCCGTGTCAAGAGCGGAGAGATGTCCAATCTGACGTCTCTGGAAAAGTTCTGGGAATGGACTGACAGGATTATATAGGGGAAAGGACAAGAGGGCAAAGAGTCAGCTGGAATGAAAAAGACAGAGCCGGACGGGGAAAGAGGTCAGAGCGTTGATGGGCCAGAGAGAGAGAGAGGTCAAGCAAAAAGTACACAGCTGAAGCACGATTAGGAACGAGAAACAAAGAGGGACTGAACACCACACGAACATGACTGTCCCATGAATACATAACACTCACACAATTAGGAGAGAGAGAAGATAAAGGAGGCTGACTGGAGGAGAAAATGAGAGGCACAGAGAGACACAGAGTGTTTGGATAACCCTCTCTGGAAGAGATGAAATCAGTTCCCTGTTTATTCATTCTGAACGGGAGAGGCCTCTGTGTTTTTTACACATTCTTCCTGCGAGTGGATCCGTCGTAGCTTTGTTGCCTCGGGCACTTCACACCTCAAACATGACTGACTAGTGATTTATTTTACTCCTGGATGAGGAAGTCAGAGAAGAACATGAAGCTGTTTGTGGTTGTTTTAGTTCTAAACTCTTGAACCCAAATGCTTTCTTCAGTTCTTTCTTAATTTCTGTGTCAAAGGTCTAAAAGTATCGTCACATTAACACACAATGCTCCTCATGCTGATGCATCCGTCCAGTCTTTTTATTTGTCCTCATACCAGCTCTCATACCTCAACTCAGCCATCTGCAGAGACGCAGCTTAACCACTGAGGTCAAAGAAATCTTTTTTTTCCCATTTTGTAAAAATTTGTATTTGAAAAAACAACAAACAAAAACAAATATGAAATCCAGACAAAACCTAAGGTAACAAAACAGAAGATGCACAATAAAGCAAATCCCCACCAAAAAAAAAAAGATCTAAAACCTGGAACAAACCTATAAAACACAGGGAACAAACGCAGAACTGAAGAACAGATGAACTGAGGACTAAACAAGCCTAAAACACAAACTTTTACAAACAAGTGAGAGAATGAATGAATGAATGAATGATTTATTTTAAAGCAAAACAAATTTAAAAGAATAAACAAAATAACATAGAACAAACCAAACATCCACAGTTAGGCTGGGCAATAAATCTATTTAAATCGAAATTTGCATTAATTTGTTTAGACGATATTTTAAAAAATGAAAATCGTATAACTTATTTTCCCTTTAACAGGGGTAAATACGGTCACCTGTGGTTCTTTCTCAGCTCTGGGCTCTCTGCCTTTTTTTTTAGTTTGGTAAAAGCTAGGTTTGCACTTAATTTCCAATAGGGAAATTCATATTTGGTTGAAATCAAAACAACATATTTGAAATCATTCCTGTTGTGGTTTAGAAAAAATCCATTAAAATTGAATGTGGTATAAAAAAAAATCAAGGCATTTATTTGTAGGCCATATCGCCCAGCCCTAATCCACAGACATGCTCGAAAAGGAGTAGGAAGAAGTTTGTGAGTAGAAAACAATGGCAGGATAATCAAAAAGGGCAGAAAGACGAGGGAGACGAGAGGACAGAAACTACAAAATAAAACAGAAATAATTGAGCACAACCCCAAACTGACAGTATGACAGTATGGCTCTGCTGTGGGACCTTCCTGCTGCTGCAGCGAAGACCCCCCATCAGGCACAGAGACAAGTGAAATCATGGGGAGAGCTGGATGGACGGACACGGCCTGCAAAGCAGCTTGCAGAAGAAGCAGCATCTGCATCTGAATAAATATACGAAAGCAGAAACACTAAGTTTGTAATATTGTTTAAAAAAAAAGCTGTTTTTAACGTAGAGCTGTCCTGTCACGGCCGATACTCGATCAGCTCAATAAGGTCTCATTAGCACTGTAACTGATTCCGTGTATCAGATGAGTGAAAACCCGTCTCACATTCTCTGTTTAACGTGTTCCAGCGCTTCATTAAACTGCAGATGCAGGCAGTGTTAAGTGTTAATCTGCCGTGAGCCTCCAGAGCAGCTTCAGTTCAGACATAAACCCTGTTTAAACCTCCTGGAGGGACGAGCAACTTTTGCTTTTCATGTTTGTGGTGCAGAGTGCAACCTTCCTGAAATCTCTCCCATGTTTTCATTTATTAAATCAAGATGCTTTTTGTCTGCACCTGCAGTCTGCTGCACAATTTCATAAGACACTTCACCTGATGAAGTTTAGTTCATTCACAGTTTTTGTCCGTATAAACAAGTTAAATTCTCCAAGACGTCACGTCAAGTCCATTTTGTTCATGTGAGTCAGATCCTGAATTTGCCTCAAATGGCTTTTTTGTGTCCTCAGTCTTTTATTTAGAGCTTTGATTAAGATTAAATCGAGTAAAACTCCTCAGGACCCGTCCGCTTCTTTTCTTACAAACCAGCAGGGTAACAACAAAGAAGTGTTGATATCGTGTGCCTCCTGCATCCATCCCTCAAATGTAAATGATGTTTGGCACAAATTCTCTTTGGTTTCTGGAGAGTTGCTGATTCGGAAATGTTTCTCTCTGATCGACTGGGAAAGTAATAAGAGCTCTGCGAAATTTATGCAGATGAAACAATCGTTTTCATTGTTCTTTCAGAAGCCGACTGGAAAATAACAAAACGTTTTCTAAAGCTATTTGAAGTCAAATGATTTGTTAAATGCACTGAGGGCATCAAAGAAGAAATGACTGTTTAAATAAATCATTGAACTGAATTAATGGGTAATGTATTACAAAGATACCTTATAGGCAACATAGAACAGAGCGCATAAATTTATGCAACATAATACTTGTACAGCATCATGATGTGGGGAAGTATTTGCCGTCAAAATGAGAGTAAAGGAGCATCATGACTGAGTTTTTAAAAGGTATCAATGGAAACTGAAGCTCTGACGTGTCAGTTTTAACCCATCTGAAAATAACTGCACTCCTACTTTCATGTGTTTCTTATTTACTTACTTGTTCTTTCTTAAATGATCTTTGGTGACTTCTGTATGCAGGAGATTGTTTCCCTGAAGACCAACGGATGAAATATGAAAAGATTCAAGAAAATGTTATTGTCATTTTTAAAAAAGCGTAATTGTGACTTAGGGTGTGTTTGAGTGGAGAGAGATGATTTAAAGTCCTTGCAGCCTGGAGGAAGATGCTGCTCCGCACTCTGCAGTGGATACCTCTGCATCTTCTTGTGGCTGGAGTGGCTGTTGTCATTTAGTTTCCTTTGGGCTCTGTGCAGACAGGTTTGTTGACTTCCTCACATTAGGAACTTTCATCTTTGTTTATAATATTTGGCCACTAATGGCGTTGTTAGTGTCCGCATGCTTTACGACAGAGTTAAGCCTGAAGTTTCATTCCTTCAACATTCGCACCACAAACGACTCCATAGTTTGACTTAATATAGAGCAAGAAAAATCTTCTCAGGTCTGTCTTGTCACGGTTGTTTGTCTTACAACAGAATTTTTTTTTAAAAGAAGGAAAAGAAAACAATCCTCAGAAATCTGGACTAATGGCTCTTTTCTCATTGTTAGCAGCGTTAAGCCTCAATGCTAAAGTGAAATCATGGAAGCACTAAAACCAAAACAAAGCACATCAGTTAACTAATTAGTTTTTTTTTTAATCTGCAGAATATTTACTTTAAAAATTAGAAACATGCTGAGTAGTTTTGGAAGTGCTGCATTATTTTTTTGCATTGTCTGCAGGATCTGAAGTCGTCTGCTTTGCTGCACACAACACACACAAGAAGCTTTTCTTCTTCTTTGCCGGCGGACGTCTGTTGTTTCCTCTGACTGCTCGGCAGAAAAGAGCCTCCGAACGTTTTCTGCTTGTGTGAGAAAAGTGAATGTGTAAACGCTCCGCATGCTGCTTAGAATGCAAATAGATGGAGGAGCTCATCTGTGAGTCAGAGCCTGAGGCGCCGACCCCCGGCTCTGCCGTACGTTCGAGGCGTCTGATTGGCTGTTACATGACTGATCCTTTGAAATGCACACACACCTGTAAACACACATACAGAGGCGCACAGATATGCAGTACTTTATGCACAGCAGTAATAATCAGCAGCCCATGTGATGCTTATGAGAAGTGGAGCAGAGAGCTGCAGGGTGGAGGCTGGTGTGGGTGGATGAACAGCTGGAAAGAGAAAGAAAAGGTAACTTTGTTTGCCTAAATGTGCAGATGCAAATAAACTGCATGCATTTGCCATTTTATCTTTCATTAACAAGAGCAGTTTCACCTCGTTTAGAGTCTTAGAGTTACTTTTATTTGAAGCTGCTGTAACAACAGTCTGATCTCTTTACCAGTGAGGGAGGTTAAAATGTGGTGAGTGCTGCAGTCGAGTAATGAAATATCCAATCCAGCGGTCGCACCAGGGGGGCATAACGATATTAAATGTATGATATGCGGTTTGTTTCCCAACTGAGTGTAAAAGAACCTTTGAAAGGACTGAAAGCAGGTTGTGTTTAGTGTTTCAGTCCTTGCATGTCGACTGTAATTTCACAGCATACTTTGATTCAGCCTGGTTGCTCTTAGTCCTCTGGGGTTTGAACATGTGCAGTTGTGGCTCAGTTGTTGCCTGAAGGGGCAGCATTAAAATGAGGTCCTCCGTGTGTAAAATGGGTCTCAAACTTAGGTACAGTTTATTTTCAGTGTGCCTCCAGGGACAAAAGTGTCAGGCAATTCAGTCGATTCACCACTTTGGTCCAGAGTGAATCTCTACAATCACTGGATGGATTTTTCAGATTTCCCAGGAGATGAATTCTGATAGTTTTAGTGATTCTTTGATTTTTAATTCAGCGCTACAGCTGATCAAAAGTATCAACTATTTACTAATGACTTACTTCGAAATGATTTGGTCAAAGTTTCATTCAGACATTCATGGATCCCAGAACATGTTTCCTCATGGCAATGATGGTCACCTGACCGACTGAGGGTGGTTTCACACTAGAGGCCCGGGCCGGGATCCGAAACGCTCGACCTCAGTGTCCAGTTCATTTGATAAGTGTGATCAAAAGCGTGTCTGAGCTCGTTTCACAAACCGTGCCTGAGTCCGCTTGAAAAGGTGATTTGGAACACGATTCACGTGTACTCAGGTACGATCACATGAGGTGTGAAAGCAACTTTGCCCGAACAAGGAAGTGGGCCCGTATGTGACAGGCTGTGTGAGAGCATTCCAGGTTTTTTTTCACAACACACAGCTGTTGTCGCCTCGCAACCATGATGCAGCAGTTAGCTTACATACATGTAAAGAAGGGGCAAGAAAATTTTAGTTAAAAATGTATTCCACTGTTACAACTGCTCCGTCCTTTGCATTAGCTTTCTCTTCTTCTTTGTTTGGATTGACGGACTGCAAACCAACTATGTGCATACCGCCACCTACTGCATGGGGCTGTGTGCATACACAAGTGTGCTCGGACATGGAACAACGTCACTAATGTGAAAGCAGGCCAGCAGGGGAGAGCAGTCGTGCTCGGGCACAGTACAAACAATCGTACCTAATGTGAAAACACCCTTAAGCCTGTTTTATTCTCGAAAGACAAGTGTCTCAAGACACTGCATGTGCCACAGATGGCATCCGACGCTTCGTTTAAGCGTAAATGCATTCGTGTCGTCCGACACTTTTCTTAAGGCAACTTTCAACAATTGTCTTTCGGGTATAAAACAGCCTTAAGGTTATGTTATGTCAGAGTAAAATGTGTCAACAGCTGCCCAGCAGCTTGAAGACAGTAAGGCATGTCACTTGTTTCAACAGCCAATCAGCTCATAGCGATGTCCCCTGTCGTTGGAGCAGCACAGAGCAGCTGGTAGCACAGGCACCAACTGAAATGACCCATGTCTGCCCGAAAACATCCCGTCACAGTCTGAATACAGAGCCAAGGGGAGGTGCAGAAGTCTAGTGTTCTGTCATACCACCTGAATTACAAAATGCTGACAGGTTATTATGGGATTTTTGACATCAAAATGACACCAAAGATAAACTGCCCACCCCAGCTTTAAAGCTCCTTTGTGAGTACGTGCTGTCCTGCAAAACTGTTAGCATGGCTGTCGACTCTGAGCACAGTGAGAGAAAGAATATTTTGTGAAGAAATTTGTCTGTTCCTGCTCTTGCCTCCTCAAAACAAGTCAAGTTATGTAAAAACAAGAGAACTTTGTGAAACTGGAGTCTGTTGTTTAATGCATGTCCATCTGGGCTCTTCAGTTTGGGGAAGACGTGAGCAGAGAGCTGCGAGCTTGATTCAGCAGTTTGGCTCATGATAGTGACTGTGCACTGTGAGTAACACTCCCTCAGCTGCTGTTTGTCCATCTGTAGGTGTGACTTTTGAACTCTGGTGACCTCCATCTCTCTCTTTAACTGCTGACAGTCAGTGCAGTTTTGTTTTTGTTTTCTTCTGACAAACTGGTGTTTTTTTTTTTCCTAGTGTATCTCATTTAAAGTTTCTCTCTCTGCCTTCCACTCTCTTCAATCTCACTCTCATCACTTCATGTCGAGCGAAGCACCAGAGTCAGAGCTGTTGATGTTTGCCACCTCTGGGTCAGTACAGGGTCACTGCGACTGATGCAGCATGAACAAATTTGCAAAGAGGTTGCAGCCAGTGGAGCTGTCATAGAAAAATAATTGAGGAGCATCACAGACGCAGCGTCGCCTCCTGTGAGTCCGATAAACTCGACTGCGACCGTGACAGCAGCCTTCATTCCCCTGCAGAGCGGCTCAGCCTGCGGCCTGGGCTTTCTCTAATAAATCGAGTCAAAAGATTTGAGTGTTTTTAAAGTGCCGCTTCGTGGAGTCCACTGTTGCATTATAACCGTATATGTTTGTGTGTATCTACTTTCCCCGCTGTCTGTCCAAACCTCTACATCTTCAAGTGATCCCATTGCTCTCTAAGAAGTGACCATGATGCAGTTTTCTATCCAGCTGTGTGTTTGCTGCAAGTATTTGAATTTAAATGAAGAAAGTGATTCAGATGCCGGATGAAGCTGCAGGATTGTTTATTATATTTATAAGCTTGTACAGCACTTTGGTCGAGTTGTTTTTGAATGTGCTTTAGAAATAAACTTTGACTCGACTTGACTCATAAACATCAGCATCAACTTTAAATGCCTTTAAATGCCTTTTCATAGTGTGTTTTGCTTCGTCATCGCAGTTCATAATTGTTCAGCTGTATTAATGATACTGACATTAATGTAAAAGCATTGCTTCTGATTGGCAGAGCGGACCTAAAGCTCTTTATTCACCTGACAAAATGCTGCTGATGTGAAAGCTGCAGATGAAGAGCTGCATGAACACCAGAGTGGTGATAAAAACTTACCTGACGCTGCAATTCAAGAACAAACTGCGGAGGCTGCAGATATTTCTAATTAGTAAATGAGTGACCTTTGATACAGAGAGCTGCAGAGGAGCTGCTGATAGCATCAAAGAGAGAGTTTTTTATGTGTAGTTTGACTTTTTCATTTACTCGTTGCTTAAAGCTCGTCAGACTGTCGCAGGTAAAATGTTACACTTAGAAGCAGGAACGACGGAAAGAGAGATGAAACCAGCCTGGCTGATGTTTAAGCTGCTTTTTTATGAGCCTGTTTTTTTTAAATATAGACAGTTGCAGCCATTTGTGGTTGCCGTTTTATATTCTTTTAGACAGTAAGTCACTCTGAAGTTTTTTACTGTGGATTTAGATTGCTTCCCAATCACACAGGACATCAAAGTAAAGACGCACCTTTAAGAAAATGTTGAGCTTGTCCTGTCACTGCTGCTACGTCCGCATACTGTCGCCTTGCCTTGCTGCCTGCGTGGCAGGTTAAGCGGACATGGCAGCGTGACATCAGTTAACATAAAGTCTGTTTGCAGTAAGACAGCGCCGAGCCAGCAGCTGTCATGGTGCACATCTGAAGTTACACTCAGTTATGATCTCATCACAGTATCCACGAGGGCTGCTTTTTAATTTAATTGAAATCGCAGCATGGACTACTTTAATTTTCAAATCGCAGTGGGGGAGAGACAATATTTGTTAAAGGAGAATTGTTTGTGTCAAATTGTAATTTAATTGGAATACTGTGGTGCTGCAGAATGGTCCTGACCTTCACATCATATTTTACAGACTTTAAAAAATATCTTTGTTTGGTAAAAAAAACCCTGCAAAGGTCACACACATAATCTCATCAATGTTTTTAAATGTAAATGAGAATAATTCTATAAAAATTACTATTCCCTCTAATACCAAAAATCATATCACAATTGCAATATCAGTCCAAGAATAGCAATTAGATATTTTTTCAAAACTGTGCAGCCGTAGTATCCAGACCCATTGTGTGGTGGCAGTTGAAAGGCATTCTGGGTAATGTAGGGAGGTACTAACCGTAGGAGACACAACAGAATAACTGCTAGGATGGCTTGAGCAGTGAAATGATGATTGATAAAAATGATATGAAGATTATGAAGCAGTAATAACAAGTTAAAAGATGTGCATGTGATGTTGTTGCTCTGCAGATTCATCTTATTTTACTTAACAAACGAACAAGTCTTCGCAGTGCCTCAGACTGTGTGACGTCTTGCGCAGAGAGAAGGTGTTTTTCTCATCATCTCCATAATAATGTGATTTATTTTCTCAGTGACTGAGATTGATAACAGTGAGCTGTGGAGAGGCAGGACCGAGGAAGCCATTTTCTCCTGGAGATTGCTTTACTCTGGACACGCTGCTCTCCACAATCACACACAAATACACCCCTGACACAACCGGGTTCCTCACCTCGAGCTATGAAATGTAATATATAATTGACTTTAGGGCCATGTGGAGAAAGGGGGACCTTGTTGCCACGGTGACCAACATTAAGTTAGATTTGGAAAAGGGCTTTGATAAATTTGTCCTTGACGAAAATGTTGTCAGCCTTGTTATTTTCAGTCCGTTGTTAGACGCGACCTTTAGAAAAACTGTGGAACGTGTCAGACGGAGACACGGAGATAAAGAGGCAGCGAGGGAACAAAGTCAGAGAGGTGATGGGATGCAGAACTGTACTTTACTGCGTGCAGCGAAGGAAAGACCGCTCGGAGCTGTGCAGGGGAAAAGAGCACAGCCATTAGAAGGACAGCTCGGAGCCGGAGATTATTTAGGGGTGAACTTTAGCGCCTCCACTCCTCATGAATGCCTCCGTAACTAACGTGTTGGCGTCAACCTTTACCCGAGACATTTATGCCCAAGCAAAGAAAAAAAAAACCCTGATGTTTATGAGAAGAGCACAGGCAAGGTCACACATTAACACCTGAGGAGTGTGAGGGACTTAACTTTGCCTACTGGGGTGTGTCGATGCAGTTTCAAAAGCATGTGTGTTAGCATCACAAACACATAGATTCGATTTTCAACAGGAACGAAATTTAACTCAAACGGCGACTTGAAGACATGAGAGCAATCAAACATTCATAGAATGTACAAAAAAGAGGCATCATACATGAGTCAATAGGAGACATAATGATCCCAGGCCAAGGAAGAATGCGTGTGTGTGTGTGTGTGTTGGGGAGGTAAAAGTTTTATTTCTGCTGTAATGAAAGAAGTGATGAGGGAGAAAATTGTCATTTTTTCAGCATTGTGATTTACATTTAGTGATCCGCCATCACTTCTGTTTTATTGAGTGATTTCAAAGAAGGAGAAGTTGAAGTCTTTCTGCACATTAAGGCTTATGATAAGGATATGTACAATCACAGATGATGTTCTGCAGCATTATTATGACAATCGGTGCAGCCCTGAGAGCTGGAGCTTGTCGCTGACGTCATCACTAGCTGAAAACAACAGAGGAGCGTGTGCACTCAGACAATCTGTCAGAAAATACAACAAACGCTTGTTTTAAAAGACGTGAACCTGCTGTCAAAAAAACATAAAACCTTCCTTACAATGTTACTCTGAAGTCATGAAATCATTTTCTTAGCACCCTCATGAATTGGTCTAGTCGGTCCTTAACAACGGCTGAGAAACAATCCTGGCATTCTGCCTGAACGACAGAAGTAAAATACCTCCGTGTGCATTTGTTCACGGCATTTGACACGGGACTGATTCATGACTGTAAGTTTTAGGTTGGATATTTGACAATAAACTGATGCTGCTGGTTTGGGATGTCCAAAATAAAATCAACTTCACTTCAGTACAGCACTAAACTGCTATGCGCCTATGGGCCAGTTTGAAGTTTGGTTAATGGCTGAACTGCGGCGCTGCTCTGATGATACTTGGTCATGCTGAGGAGTAAAACGCGCAAGGTGCAAGTAACATTTTATCAGTGTCCTACCTGCGTTTGTTTTGTGTTGCGCACAGAGGAGGGAAAGAGGGAGGAGGAAGCTCGCACAGACCGTTTGGAGAGAATACAGAAGAAGACTGAGGGTGCGAGGCAGTTTCCCAAAGATCAACATACTTTACTGAGTGGTCAGTCATGTCTAGCTGCTCTATAGGAGTCCAAAATCAACAACTGCACCTCAAACTCGGCTCTGAATCATTTAAAGGTGCCATACTAAAGTTTTGCGGTCACTGTGTAGCAAACATTTCCAGCATCAAACCCATTTTCCTCGCCATGAGCCGTCTGCGGCAGTAGATGCCTTTTTTTTTTTTCTTGTTTTGTTTCTGCTTCTATCAATCCTTTTCGTATGCTGAAGTTAGCATGCTAACCAGCTAGCCTCGGCCTGACCCGTCTCATAATAATACTTTGGGACAGCGGGTCAGTGTTACTTCCTGTCTGTCTTTAGTTTATAATGAGAAGATTTTGTCATAAAGCTGCTCCCAGAAACCATCTGCAGCAACAGCGGTGACAACTCATATAAAGAACCTTTAACAATCAAATTACTCCAAGGCAGAAGAAGAAAGTCACACAAGAATTTTAATGGAGGATGTAAATCCTCATGTAAATACACGTGTGGTGCGTGAAATGTTCCGGTGAAGGCAGAACTGATTTACATGTAAATACTGTGTGTGCTCATGCTTGTGTGTGATGTTTACTACGTGTGTGCCGTCCTCTCAATCCTCTGAGTCGCATCAGATGAGTTAACCTTGCAGAGCAGAAGGTCATCTCTCTGTCCGTCCCCAAACAGCCGTCGCTCTCAGTAGATAAAGAGTTATTGACAGAGTGAAGAAGAGGAGCCATCGACCTGCTAATAGAGTTCAAGACCTCGTGAAGGATGGAGGACGTTAACTTTCCAGCCATGTCCCAAATCAGACACTACATGAAGCACAGAAACACTTTGGACAAAGACATTCTATTCAACAGAGCCTTAAGTATTTCGTTATTCATTATTCACTGATAAGCTGTCACGTTGATAAATATCGTGTGACTACAAAGTATTTACCTTTAGGTAAAAAAGACACTGTAGGATTAAAAAACGAAAACAGGGATTTTTTTTTTCTTTCAGTATAAATATGTTGCTGTGTAGCTCATCAAATGCTGTCAGAGAAAGAAATTAAAAAATAGCTGCCTAAATTTAACATTCAATTTAATAATTCATTCATTTTCATGCCTTCCACACACCAGAAGACTTTCACAAAACTTCCAGAAGACTTTTAACAGACTAACATCTGACACCCTCACTTCTAGAGAGGCCCAGTTTTGCACCCTCATGTCAAAATCTCCGCACCCTCAACTGAATGGATGAAATATTTCTTCTTTTTTTATGTTCTTATTCTTTTGCAATACATACATCCATACGCACAAATATATATTTACAGTAATTAAAACTAAAAAAGTGAGTTGGGTGGCATGTGACCTGTGACCTGCCCTGGACATCATGAGATGCGCGCACCGCGCGGCAGCAGGGTTAGTGAATCCCTGTGGGCTACATTTGCATAAGTTGTCAAAATCGATGAATCGTTATGGATGTCTGGAAATGGCTGAAGCAGCTGCCGAAGCCAAACACCGACAATACTGCCTCCAGCAGGGCATGGGGAGAGTAGCAACATTATGAGCAACAGCAAGAATCCAGACAAATTAAAAAAACTTAGCTTGCACAGCCACTGCCACCAGCTCACTCCCGGCCGAGGGAGCCCCAGAAACATCCGTGAAAGTCCGGCTGACAACAAGTCCCACAAAGTGCTTAAGTGACCGCCAGTTTTGCCGCGCAAACATGCTGATGCACACTTATAAATGCTCTCAACAGAATAGACCATTTGTGTAGCTTACGGCGTGGGCTCTGCTAACAGCCAACCCAGAACACAGGCTTTACACGAAGCTTCCTGCTTGTTGCTGGCAAGAACTCACCTGTTGGTTGTCGGCAGGGTTCACATCACTGTACAACACAATTTGCATAAGACAAAACTAAAGACCTGGGATGATATTAAACATGTTTGCTGTAATGCCAAGACAAGAAAAAGACTGGCTTAAAACAGTCTGGACTGAGTTTTATAACCACCTTTCACCAGACGCCAAGATCAGGAGTGCACGCCACAACTCGAGCAAGTTTGTGTGTGACTTTGAAATGGCTTAAAATGTTGAGACTCGGCTAAGACAGCGATAAAATGTTTCCATGGTAACAATGGACAATAAGATTATAAAATAACTAAATTAATTAAAGAATATTTCTAAATTTTTCGTTAACACATAAAAAGAAAATGAAGTTCTGACCAGACAACAAAAGGATATATTGTAAAAATTATATTAACATCGCAGTTTTAGCTAAATCATAAATCAATATCAATAAACTAACTTTTCTGCATTAAATACTTCATTCAGTATCTTTAGATTTTTTTATTTTGGCCAAGTTATTTTAAAAACAAAATCTATTTTACATTTAAAAAAGCCCTCACTGCAGACTAAGAGGAGAAGCTGTGAAACTGTGAGACACTAAAACTTAAGCGTCTCTTGTAACGTCTTCTTTCAGCTTTACCGGCTCTTCAAGGCAGAATTTCATCACAGGTTTGATCAGAGAGAAGTTTCCGTCATGATGCCCGCCAGCGCTTTGTCTCTAATAAAAGGACAATATCTTTTAGTATGTCTGCTTACAGAAACATCGTTCCTCCCTGCTGCTCTTCATCAGTCCGTTTCTTCTTCTGCCCTCATACCATCTGTCATCACGTGACCCACTGGTAGAAAAATACTGTACACATGCACACACACACGTTACCTTGTGTGTGTTTGTGTTTCTTCTCATTATCTCTAAGGATCTCTCAGGATGATTGCTCATCTAATTAACTGACATCTATACAAATGAGACCTGATCACTGACCCACATACGTCTTCCTCTCTGGCACCGACTTTAACACTCTCAACCTCCCGTTGCGTTTCTCTCTTCCTTTCCCTCTTTCCTCCTTTCTCTCTTCCTGTCCTTGAGCTCACATGCGATGCTGTGCTTCATATTCGTGTTGGATGTTTGGTGTGCTCAGGTTTGTCTTTGGTTGCTTCCAGATGTTGTAGCTTCAGCAGCATCAGAGGTGGAAGCTGCTCATCTGCTTGTCTCTCTGTTTTTCTGCAGCCTGCCGCTGAGTAGAAGCTCTATGTGGATCAAGAATTAAAGGAGGAGTAACTGAGACTAGTGGTGAGTTTCATCTTTGTCTTCTTTTCGAGTGTGTGTGTTCTTCTTGTCATACTTCCTTCTCTTTGGAATCACAATAATTGGCCTGGATGCTGCCAGAGGTGTGTTGTCTTAAATGACTAACAGGAGAAAAAAACAGGTTTTGACGTAAAAATACTCAGAAATTATTTTTTCAACAAATATTTGGTATTTAGGATGAGCTACATGAACAATTAACACATACTCATGGGGTTAAGCCTGGGAAAATGTGTTTTTCATTTCATGGGGGCTTTGAATCAAGAAAGTTAAGTGGAACCAAAAGCAAGCAGCAAACACGCAGTGGAAACATTTCTTCTTACTCTTGTTTTTTCCAGTTTTGACTTGTCAGTGTGTGTTAGCTTGTGGCTAATGTTAACGTAGCCACATAAACATCGTCACTACTTGCACACGTTGACAAACCTGACTTCACCTGAAGGCGCCATGTGTGGAAGATGTCTTGAGCCAACTTTAACTCCGCCCACAAAGGCTCCAAGTGGCTCAGGTTGTGTCTCCAACAGCCGAAAAGGTCAACATCATATCTTGTTGAATCTCCTCACTGGTGTTGAACAGTTGGTTGTGATTCAGAGATCTGGCATCAAGCGGGAACCGTCACCCTGCAGATGAAAACTGTAGAAAAGTTTGTGTTCTGCTTTGATTTGATCTTTTTCTTACATGCTGATGTGTGAAGGAAAGAGCGGGATGAAGAGGAGCAGAGAGACAAACAGTGTGTACGGCTGTTCCTGCAGATGAGCTCGTTAGAGAGAGAGCAGCTGCATGTGCACGAGGCAAACTGCATGTGAACACATGATTCTCACCGTGATGGACGGATGATGGAGAGTTTCCCCTCTGTTAGACATTCAGAGGCTCCGAACCTCCGACATCACTTGTGTGCGTTTGTGTGGCAGTCGTCCTCATCTTCGTCATCATCCTGCAGCACTTTTAAAAATTTCATCACATCGTGAAACAAAGATTCCTCCCGTCAATGCTGAGGCGTTCAGAGAAAACACCGACTGTGTCTGAATCTGTTTCCTGATAATTAGATTTTCATCAGTTTTCTAATAAACTCTTACTCACACACACACACACACACACACACACACACACACACTGAACACTAATCAGAAGAGGACAAGACGAACAACTAGACAAGAACATAAAAACACACATACACACACCAAGCTGACACATGTGTGTCGACTGGTAGCCAGGAGGTTGAAGGCTAAAGCAATGCATTCTGGGTAATAGCAACAGAAACGGCTCATTAGTTATATCCCACGGCAACCCAGCCAAGTGGTGATGAATGGGTGCCGATGAAGGGTCGTTACTCTGTGTGTGTGTGTGTGTGTGTGTGTGTGTGTGTGTGTGTGTGTGTTGTCCATCTGTAAGGGGAAGATAATTCATGAAAGTCTTCCAAGTGTGTGTGTTTTTTTTTCTTTACTTTTGTCTTCTGTTTTGGGTGTGATGTTCATGCACAATTGCCTTTCTGTGTGCCATGTTCAGTCACTGTGTGTGTGTTTGTGTGTGTGTGTGTGTGTGTGTGTTTGTGTGTGTCTCCACGCTCACATCTGCTCTTGGTCTCAGTTAATCCAGCACTTCTCACCCTGAGCTGGCTGACAGAGCTCAGTGCTCATGTCAAGTTGTCGGGAATTCAGAAGGAAACTGCAGCACGACTCACACGTTCACACGTTCCTTATGGACCATCCCTGACACACACACACACACACACACACACGCACATGCAGCCCCTCTCCATCTTTCTATTTTTACAGTGTGCACTCTCATTTTTCTCTCTCTGTTCATTCCTTCATTGCTCGCTCTCCCTCTTTTCCTCTTGCCTTTTTCGCACTTCATCTCTCTGTTCTGTCGGACAGATTTGTCACTTTTGCCTTGTTTTCTCCTGTCAGAGCTGCAGCTTAATAGGATGCATGTGGAGCTATGTGTGTGTGTGCGCGCACGTGTGTGTGTGCGTGGGGTAAATAACTCTGTATTAACCAACAAGCCTCGTCAGGATGATTTGTGCGCTTGTGTTTGCGTGAGTATGCACACACACACCAGCATGTGTCGGCTGAATTCTTCTCATCGGCCAGATGTGACGTTGATAGATGCACTTATAGATGCAGCTAGGCAAAGCGTGACAGAGCTAAATGAACTAACAGAGTGTGGCGTGAGAGTCAGCGTGTGTGTGTGTGTGTGTGTGTGTGTAAAACTGATGAGGTTTATAAGTCTCTAAGGTGTGTTTCCAGCAATAAAAAGCACTTGAAGAGACAAAATTCCATATTTTAGAAAGTGAAATATTGGAGGGAGTTAAAAATGGAAAACCTCGACACGCCGGGTTATTTTTCTGCATTTAAAAATGTTTGTGTTTGGTCACTGTTGGTGTTTCTGGCCTGTAAAGCTCATTGGATGTGATGTTTTACCTGGATTACTACATTTCTGTGTTGCTGGTTGTTTGTTGGTTTTGGTATATGAAGCTGGATTTAATTTTTTTGCTGTTGTCTCAACATCCAGTGCTTTAAGTGGAAAAAAAAATGGTGCTGGTTTCACCCTGTGTTCACCAGTTTGCATGTGAACCAGGCGAATCATCAAGTAATAGTCTATGATCTG
>JAQLOL010018633.1:0-22361 GCA_029783665.1 Naso thynnoides
TAGTCGAAAAAGGAAGACTGTATTTGAGAAGGCTACTATTCTAAGCGATGGTTAGCAAACCGATGTAGCTTAGCGGTTGTGACCCCTCCGGAGGTCGGGAACAAGCACTGCGCGTTCCTGTATTCTGGAGGCGTGGCTTCGGGGGAAGCGAGAGGGGGAGTCTGTCGAAAGGGGTTTGGACTTTTGAAATGTGTTTTTTTTCAGAATGCTGCTTGCTCGAACCGTTTTTCCAACATCCTCCACCCTACCTTTAAAGTTAAATAAAGCAATCCCACAACAAGTATTTTATGGAGAATGACTATTGTGATCAGCCTGACGAGTGGGTTTCCAGTGGGTGGGTCAAGTCCAACAAGTAGGTGAGCGATTAAAATATTGATATGATATGATATGATATGATATGAAGTGACATGATTTTTATGTAATTGTTGTCGTTGTTGTTGAAATGTGATTAAATTTAATGACTTCGTGGGAACACACGTACATGGAATTAAAAACCACAAAACATTATCATGAAGCTCAGGGTGTGTTTCTGATTTTCCTTCTGGGGGAGATTAGGAGACCAGTAAACATTACTAGACATGTTGAAGCTGCCTTGTGTGTGTTTGTGTGTGTCAGTGCTGGTGCTGTTGTTTCGAGGTGGCGGTGTAGTTTCCTGTTAAACCTGTTTTCATCCTATGCACAATAAATAGAAGCACTCCACCCTCTGAGTCATTAGGGCTGAGAGGGATTAATGGTAATAATCTTTTTTTCCTACACAAGTGTACACAGTGAAGCAATGAAAGTTGTTTCTATGTTTCCTTTTGATGATCAGCTGATCAATGATACTCTGCTGTTTCTTTACCTAGCTACTAAAAAAAACGCAGTTGCACTGTTCAGATCTGATGTTGGGTAAATTTGGCTGTTTATGGTATTCCAGTGTTTTATGTCACATCTTAATAAAACAATCTAATGGCAGCAAATGTATATATATTGATTATGAGTATATACAAGATACACACCTGTGTTTTAGTTGTTTGTTTTTTAAAACCAACAGCTTTCCTGCAGAACAGAGGTGGAATCAGGTGGATTTCTTCTTTCCATGGAGTATCGTCACGGTGACATAACACCTAACTTGCTCCAGAGCAAGTAATGTTTGCGATAAGGGATTGGTGGATATGAAAACACAACCAACTCACAGATCTGTATCAGCTTCTTGAGTCACGTGTTGCAGAGCGTGACTGAAGTACTCAACCCTTGGACCTCTCGGTCTCATATAAAAGTTAATCCTACTTAACATTTGGAATTATATCTTAAATTTATTTTGTATTTGCTCCAAAGTCTGTTTGACACTGCCAGGGTTTTGTAAGAAAAATAGATGATGTAGTAAGTGACTAATTTGTAGCTGCAGGAGTCAAAACTTTTCAAACTGCTCAAAGAAATTTCATGGATTTTTTCTTTTTTTCCCCCCAACTTCATGACTCTGAAAACTTTAACATAAATCTTGTTTTTATTACCATGTTATTATTTGTTGTTGGTACAGTTTTTTTTTTTTGAACCATACTCTTTTATTGTTCTTAAGTGTGTCCACTGTTCTATGACGCCTCGTCTTTTGTTTGGACACAATGTTTGACATAAATGTCTAAATGAATAAAAAAAATGAATAACAGCATATATAAATGTAAAAATCAGATCTACTTGTGCCCTAATGATATCCCAGAAATACAAGATATAGCTACAGTCTTTCGCAGTTGTGCACGAAACGTAAGCACTCTTGCTTTTTGGTATGCGGATCCGTCTCTCTTAAAACTCTGCTGCCAGATCTTTTGTGATAACAGAAACTCAGAACATAACTGGTAAAGTTAGGTGTGTGGGAAAGACTACAGTGGTGATCTAGCAGATTAAAAAGCATCTCGTTTGTGATGAAGAAAACTCTGGCTCTATGCTTAACATGCATACCAACCCATTCATTTAACTACGCAGACCACCCTTTAGGCCAACGATCAATTCAACTATTGTGCAGTGAGATATAGGTTTACATAAAACATACAATTTAAAAACAGTGAATTCTTCAAACACACATCACAGAGAACTGAATGCACCCCAGAAACCTGTGAAACTGAACACTCATGACACAGTGAATTTAGTCCCACAGCTAAAAGCAGTGGTGCCAGGAGAAGTGGGTATACTCTATGCCCAACATAGAGTTTTTTTTAAGCAACTCATCCACAAAAGGATGAACACCCCTTCTAGGCAGTGACATGTTTTAATCAGTGACATTTAAGACTAATTTTGCATATGTAAATCAACCCAACATGAGACTGTAGTTGGCCTATTTGCACATGACTTGTGCTGCTTGACTTTAAGGAGTGAGGAGGATCATTATGAAACTAACATTAGACACAGAGGAAGTGCAGATTTTGCAATCAAAACTGGCCAACAGTCAGACTACAGGGTGAGACAGTTACATTATTAGGAATTTTGAGTGAACGATTCCTTACCTGAGTACATCCACACAAAAAAAACCCTTGCAGGTAGTCCATGGGCCAGTAGTTTCTTTTGTAAACAGTTTCTTGGAAGAGCTGATTTACAACAGATTTCGCAACAGATTGGATCAGAGGGGATTTAGAGGTGTGCATGCTCAATGCAGACTAAAGAACAGGTGGGTATACTCTGTATACCTGTATACCCAGCACTACACTACTGGCTACAAGAGACAGTGATGCCTGTTGGTCACGCCACTTCAGATAACAGCACCTTTATAAATTAGATGGATTGTCATAACAAGTTTTTTTCAGAAAGCAATGGTCCACAGAGTAAAGAAGAGGGAATTTTTTTATCTTTCTTTACAGTTCATGGAGTATATCAACAAGTGTGCTCATTTTTAAATTTCGAGAGAGCATTTTGTATGAAACAATGTGAATGTGAGTGAGCCACAGTTTCTGGTATTTGTTTTCACATTTGCGTTTGAGCCAGACAAATCTCTTCAACAGGTGCCCGTGCCAAACTGCTGAAGGTTCCAACAGACACGTACTGACACATCACAAACATTTTATTTTAACAGAGCAGTGACTCAGACAGACACACCTGCTGGAAAACCCCACGCCCTGTCCGTCGGTTCTCTGTAAACTACTGTAATAACACAGCTCTACAAAATCTTCCTCTTTCAGTTCTCGCTGGAACTGTAATATCTCACCCAACAGCTCCATTATAAATATAATGGTGCATCTGAAAGTGAAATCAAACACAACAAATGATCATAGAAACATGGCAGTTGAAGTTGCAGTGGGTAACTTCTGTTAACAAGCTAACATTAGTAAGAGACTCGCTAGGCAGCAACTCTGCTGCAGCCTTTTATTTCACATTTCATTTTGTTTGTTGGTGCTCTCTCTTTTAAGTCCAGTTGGACCTGAGACGAAACGGTTGCAGGGAAGTTGCGGCGGAGTAAACTGGTCCGTCTCAGCTCGAGCCGACTGACGGTGTTGCTTGAAGATACTCTGTTGCCGGTAGAAGTGAGTCAGAGCGTATTCAGCTCATACCGATGTCACCTGTCGCTAAGATGCACAGCATAGACCAGCCAGTCAGGACAGAGAGTCAAGAAAGCGTCATTGATGAGGCAAATACAGTGTAAGCGGCAGGATTTTTATCAATCCTGAACACAGAGGCATGATGGGAAAACACAGAGGTCTTGCAATGCTCTCAGACCACATCACTTACCAACAGCTGTCTCAGGGTATTTTGAAATTTTTATCAAATACTGGTAGAACACATAACATTATCGATATTTACTCCAAAGTTACTAACTGCAGCTTTCATGTCTGTATCTTCCAGTGTGTTGTAAAAAAACAAAAACAAAAACAAACAAACAAACAAACAAACAAAAAGAATACATACAAGACCTCAAAACATCCTGGGCCATGCATGTCACCAGACCGGGTGCTTTCTTCCCCTACTCTGTAAAAGTTCTCGAGAAGCACAGAAATTTCAGGTTCTTCATTTGTCTTATGATATACAGTTATTGTTTGTTTGTTTGTTTGTTTGTACCAGGTTAGAGAAGTGTGATGTCCATGCCTCTGTAATGCTGTTCATCTGTTCCTGCTCAGAATCCATTGTGCACTGAGGTGCAGGTCTTTGCCTCCCTCTTCTCCTTGATTTTGGAGACATTGTGCAGTAGGTTGTTCTCTGTCCAACTGTTGCATAACTTTGTTAACCTCCTCTGTCTTTAGTTTCTTCTCTCTCCCTGGTGAAGTTGCTGGTGACTAAATGAAGTCAGAACCACTGGTCTCTCCAGTGTTATGTCAGTATGACAC
The DNA here is from genome assembly GCA_029783665.1 of Naso thynnoides. Classification (NCBI taxonomy): domain Eukaryota; kingdom Metazoa; phylum Chordata; class Actinopteri; order Acanthuriformes; family Acanthuridae; genus Naso; species Naso thynnoides. Next base: position 4,287 of record JAQLOL010018633.1, read on the forward strand.
CCCCCCCCCCATTATCATAACACCGCCACTGTGACAGATTGTTGATTTCGTCATGCTGTGAATTACCGTTGCTATTTGCAGTGTTGGGAAGATTATTTTGGAAATGTAATAGTTTACATATTACTTGTTACCCTATTAGAAATGTAATAGGTAATGTAAATATTTCAATTACTTTATCAAAGTAATGTAACTCCTTACATTTAATTACTTTTTGATTACTCTTTTAAATGTCTAACTATTTTCAAATGTTTAAACCAGGCAGTGTTAACAGCAGACATGGGGTGCTGCAAATTTGAACAAGAGAACCAATTAAAAGCATCAGAATAGCATCACACTTTACTTAACAGCCTCACGTGGAAATGACAAAAGAAGACAGTGTGCTCATCAAAACATACAAAGCAACACAATGATATTTTACATACAGCCTAAGCTTTTGACTTAAAGTGTTCAGATACAATCCCCTCTGTAATTGTGAACATTTTTGTAAGTAACTGTAGTGTAATTACACAATCTTTCCGTAACTGATTACGGTTACATTTATTTTGTAAGTAAATTACATAATTTCATTACATGTAACTAGTTACTCCCGACACTGGTAATCTGTAATGCAGCCGATGATGGTTGTGTTGTCTGTGAACTGTAACGAGAGGGATTGCAGTCATGGCTGTGCAGTGTAAACAGGACGAGCTCCGGTGGTGAGCATCAGGGAGGAGCTGGGAAATGTTCTTGATGTTTTGGTGAATCACTTTTTCAAAACACTTAATCAGATAGGTGGGAGTGCTACAGGGCGGTCATCATTTAGGCTAAACACTGCAGACATCTTTAAGTCCAAGAGTGATAGCTGGTGTCATAAAGCAGGTGGAAACATTCTGCAGTTATGGGCTTTTCACACCGCCGCATGGCAACTCGCCACGTCTTGTCATTTCAATGAGGGAATGGCGGCAGAGGGGAGGCGGTTTTAACCACTGTAGGACCATGAAGTGGTTGCCACCCACATGGACGCACACAGATTTTGCCCTGCCGCCTGGAGTTCAACATGTTGAACCACCTGGCGGCAGATACAGATACATGAGAGAAGCTCCTCCCCCTCATCGCCGCCCTGCACTGTGGCGTCAGCAGAAACGCCTGGCTTCCCAGAGGAAATCTCCAGCAGTGAGTTTTCAGGATAGTTGCTGTGTGGCGATGTTAAAAGCCCTTTAGAGTGATATGTCCTCCGATTCTCTTCAGGGTGCTTCCTCTCTCCTCTTTTATTTGTTATGTAAACTGATTCGAGCCAAAGCCAGCGTGTGGGTCATCGTATTAAGTTTGCTGGAGACTCAGTTATTGTGTCTTTGCTCTGTAATGATGAGCCTGATCATGGTCATGTTTTCATTGATTTTAGCGATTGGTGTAAAGCCTTCTGCCATTTCTTCAGTTGTAATCAATGATCAGGCAGTGGAGCTTGTGCAGAAGTACACATATCTGGCAGTGTCACTGATGAGAAGCTGACCTTTGAGCGTCATGGTGACGTGTGTTTAAAAAATGTGTGTTTTTGTTGTAAGTTTCTCAGTTTTAACACCCACAAGACTTTAACGAAAATGCTTCATTGTTGCTCTGTTGAATCAATCCTGACTACAACTCCTGTTACTTGGTATGCTTTACTTAACCACAAAAACCAAAACAGATCCAGGGTATTGGCACGATGTGCTGAAAAAATGCAGGCACAACACTGACTGAACTCTCCCAACTCTACAAGTTGAGGATTTTAAAGGTCCACTTTGTAGAAATTGTTGATTTTTTTGGGTCTCATTCTCAACTCGTGGGTATTTGACGAACTGGGAAACTTAGCTTGTCAAATACTGACGCTTTTGGTTGGTGGCGGGCTGAACTCCCAACCCAAAGCGTCAGTATTTGACAAGATGAGACTCTTACAAATAGGACCTTTAAAGAAGGCTGAGCCAAACATGGCAGACCACAGCCACTCTCCGTCAGAGGCCTTTAAGCTTCTTCTGTCAGGTCACAGGTACAGCCTGCCAAGATGCCGGACAAATCGTTTTAAAAATTCATTCGTCACTGCTGCCATTAGTGTTTCAAATGAATGACCTGAAAATGAAAATGAAATTATCCTGGCTGCGCGTGTGTGCCCTACGTTTCCAAGACAGGAAGGCTCATGTTGTATCCCTGTTTGCTCTCCTGTGAACGGTGTTGCTTGCTGTTATGGCTTGGACGTTTGCAGTATTGCTCTACATGACATTAATGATTTTTGCATTACTTTGAATGGCCAGGATTAAATAAATTTACTGCTTAATATCAAGATTTTAAGCCTAATTTTAGAGAGTTTCATATTTCAAAGTCACCTTGAACACCAACATAGCCTATATGTCAAAGAAACCACAGCTAGGACACGACTCCTTCGCTGTCAGTCAGCAACAAGTACTGATGAATGAGAGCTGAAGGGGGAGGACGTCATACTGAATAGATACGGACTTTTAAATAACACAAATGTACAGCAAGATCAGTCTGATCAGTCTGTCATATTCCAACCCAATCCAACTTTATTTATAGAGCACATTTAAAAACAACCTGGTTTAAGTGCTGTACATTGACATAAACAGAATGAATTGAAATAAATAACATAAAATCATCACACAGTATATTAGCATCATACCAGCAACATTCACTGTAGTTTCAACATTTCAGGTGTTGTCTTTCAAACTTCAACCTCTAACAAGCGTATGTGTGCAAAGAATCCCTTTATTTAAAGGTTTAAGTGTGAAACATTTGAAAGATCTTGATGTGTACAACAGAGCGTACTTTCTTATGGCTTTTATTTCAGGATAAATGAATGTTTGCGTTATGCACTGCTGAGCCTGTAGAGAAATATCTGAGGGTGTGCAGGGACCAGGCAGCAACAGTGGCACTCGCTTACAACACGGAATGGAAGTAAAACTTTTTCTTCTTCTGCTGTTTCTGGAAAATTAGACAATTCTGCACATGTCAAAATGGTTCATTCTGATTAATCGCAATAAACGTCATTTTATTGTTTTATTACATCTTCAAAAAATGCTTGTGTGGACAGCATTTGACAAAAGAAGGGAAAACAAACATGTTTCAAAATATTTCTGTGTGTCTGTACGAGATGCTCGGAGGAATCAAAGGAGAGAATAAGGCAAGATTAGACAGAAACACTTAGAAAAATCGGAGTTGTAGCATAAATCATCCCAGCTCAAATCAGCTGGACCTTGTGCCTGATCAATTACTGGCTGAAGATGATCTGAACCGTAGAAATGTGTCTTAGCTGCTGGTTCTGTAGTTTGGGGATGAGAGGTCGACTACTTAACACATCTAACAACACTTTACAGGTGAGGGAGAGTTGCTGCAGGTGACATATCTTATAACAAATCAGAAGAATGGGACATCGTGTGCCTGTAGCGCTATACAGTCACACTATTAACTCTAACCTTTCCATGTGCCAACTTCTGTTGACTGCAAATCAGCAGGTGGAGTTGGAAAAGGAGGGAACTTAACGGAACATTGTTCATGAGAAGAGAATTCAGAATTACTCATAGTCTTCTCTGGGTGTGACACTGTCAGCAAATTGTATGGGACTGGGACAGTTTTACCACCTAATATATACACACCCACACTCCACAAGGGCCCCTGAGCAAGGCCCCTAACCCTCATCGCTCCAGTGGAGCTGCTAAGTGGTTGCAAATAATACTGTAGTTGTACTGCGTAGCTTCCAGGTGTGAATGTGTAACCATGTGAATGTGATCAGGGCGTCCCTGAAAAAGGCACCACCCTTGAATAAATAAAAACAGAAAAAATTTTTTTTAAAAAGATTACGTGTCGGTTTTGCTGTCAGTATTGGCCTATTTAACACATAAATTAGACACTGAATCAATGTCGTGCTGTAATGGAAAGTGAGAGTTAAAAATTTTCAATCCACCACATATTTACTAAAATCTTGCATGAAAAGAGAGAAGAAGCAAAATGCTGAGGGTCTGTGTCAAAAATCTGAGTTCTTCTAACAATACAACACTGTACACTTTGTCCATACTGTGTAGAGGAATAAACATACTTTTTTAGTAAATGGCAGATAAATCCATTGTCTTGTTCATTGCCAAACCACAGAAGTTTGAACAGATAAATTTTTATGACAACAACCACCACTAGTTGTACTACTAATAGTAACAAAGTATTGGAGTGCTACATAGAAAACAAACATTTGATGGTTACGCAATACCGCTCCTCCTCTTTCATAAGTCTCCTCCTTGCCTCCATCAGCTCACAGACTGTCAGAAACTCCTGCAGGACTCCATCGGTTCACTTGACACAGGGACCGATACCAGGATTTTTCTCCAGTCATGATTCGGGTGTCTCCGCCCGTGTTTGTGTTGCTGCTGTTTGTGGTGAGTACAGAGGGAGCTTCTAACCTTTTATAATGAATGTTTTGTGTGGCTACAGTCTGTTTTTTTTTTTTTACTGTCTTCTTTTCCTCTGAATGATGCTTGATCATCTATTCAGTTCTATGGAGCTCTGAACTAAAACTAATCAATGTCATTCTGTTTTTGAATTTGTCGATCATAAATGTAGTGTAATGGTCATGAAAACAGTAATGGATACATTAGCTGTAAAGTGAACATCTGATACAACTATGACAGGCTGCATGTTCTTTAGGCTATCTGTAGAAAATTGTATGTTTCAATCATATTTTGTCCAAAAACCTCTGACTTTTTCTGAAAAGTCTTTTAATTATTGCACAGGATGCTTTTTATTAGCTTCTAAACCTACTCACGTCAACCTTGTTAAAATCTTCCTGTCATCCACTAACTGTCTTGTTTATGCTGAACCTGACATATACCTTGCTGCCATGGCAACAAAGATGTGAGCTGTGCTGTTAGAGAGATAATCTGTCTTATTTTCAGTCATGTTTCATTGGAGCTGAAAAACAAATGACTAATATTTTTAGTCATCATTCTAGAAAAAGTGAGGGCTCTACAACCCTGCAGTGAGGGTTGCTAACAAATAACAGTTCAAGATGTGGAATCATTTCACATAATTTGACTGTAATTCTGTAAATTCTGATATGATTTTTTAAATCATGTCTATACTTATACTGCACTTATCTTTGCTTTTGAAAAGTCAGTGATTGTATATTAATGATTATATGGTTCGTTAATCATAGCTCTAAAAAATGCCCTTAATAAGACATGATTGCATTACGCAATGTCTAAAATCCTTTACATGAGTGACTGATGCACCTTGGGTAGATTTTTACAAGAAGAGTCTGACCTTAAAAGATATGCAGCTAGTTTTATATTAAGTAACTTGTCTACAAGAGGGAGCAATCTGTGCTTAATGCTTGTTTCAGCACAAACATACTGTTACCGAGGATCATTTAACTTTTGCTGTACGTTATTTCTGATGATCTTTTTTTTAATGTGCTCAGTTGGATTCTCCAACATATTGTATAACAAAATAAAGTTAATCATTAAAATCAAAATTCTTTCAGGTTTTAGCTCAGCTGGGTGGCCAACAAATTCATCTGAGATGTAGAGGGCAAAATTCACGCAGAACTGAAGTACGCACAATGTGATTAGTCCACCCGATCACAACAATGGGTGTCAGGGCTGTCACAACATTAGACTTTGCACCACACGACTTTTGTTTCCTAAAAAATTCACAATCAACAATATTTATGCAATATTTATGAAGAAATTTAAAAATGAAATGCTTTCAGTCAAATTCCTGTAATTTAAGTAAACTTTGATTACTGTATCCAAACATGACTTGACGAAAGCTTTCTAATAAATAAATACGTAAATACAGTTGTTGTTAATACTGTTTATCATCAGCAGGCCTCGTTGTGGCGTTTCTGACATAAATCAAGACCAGTTTCAAATTAAACAGCCAAAGGGGAATGAACTGAAAGTGTTTTGCGCTTTAAGCTCGGTAGCGAGAGGATTGTTAGGGGCTGTAACACTGGAGGTACAGCGGGTTGTCTACCTATCAGACAGTTGTAGGTTTGATCCCCGAATCCTCCAGTCTTATTTCAGAGTGTCCTTGGAAAAGACCCTGAACCCCCAAATACTCCTGATGGTTCCTTTGTTGTGTAAATGTGTGTGTATGAGTCCTTTTGAGCAAGTTGGCACTTTGTCCATTTACCGTTTTATTGAAAGCTTTTCTTGTATGCATAGAGAAACTAATTGCTCCTTTTATTGCTACTGATTCTGTAAATTCTTTGAGCTCAACCTTTTTTTCATATTTAGGGCATTCCATTTTTTTTCTTCTCAGTAAGAGATGTGGGGCCACTCCCTTCTCTTCTTCTGTTCATACCCCTCGTTATCCTTACATGCCCCTGCTCTGACTGAGGAAGTCAGTTTAGTTAAATTGCAGAGGAGTGGTAGGGTGTGTCCGCCTGTTCTCTGAAAACAAGCAGCTACACATTACCCGACAGGCCCATACATACATAAGACTGCATTCAGACCAAATCACGTGATCTGGCAAAACGCCACAGGGTTGTCCAATGGTGGGAGTGTCACTTATTTAGCATGACAGGACCCATTGTGTGACATCAAGTTGTATACTCTACGCCAAATCCGAGGGTGGCGGTCGATCGCTGGAAGACGCCCCTTTACGTGATTTGCTGCCTCAGTGTGATGTAAGGAAGCGTTTCTGCTAAAGTTGAGCCTGTTTCAACTTTTTCCGGAGAAGCCAGCTGCGTTTTTTTCTGAGCAGCCAAAACGGACGCGCTTCATTCAAATGAACGAGAAAACCTGCAATTTTACTGGATCACCTTATTTGGTCTGAAACAGCTTTTCAAACAGGCCTTCACAGCGAATAACTTATTGCTATATTTTAATTATACACCCCTGGTCGCAGGCAAACTTTAACTTTTTACTTTTAGGTTAAAGGGAAAATGTATTATCCCCATCGGGCAATTTGTTTACAGCACAGCCAGCTGTATACCCCAGCCATCAGACACAAAACAACGAGTATGACAATTAATTAAGTTGTATTATTTAATAACTAAAAATATTTATTAAGGGCAATAGACACAACACGACATACAACATTATATTACAACATAATGTTTAAAAAAAAAAAACAATGGCAGCCGGAACAAAAGAGTTCCTAAACTCGTTAGTCCTACTTGTGGTCAGTCTGTTTCTGTGGCCTGACGGGAGCAACTTAAACTCTGTGGGCAGTGAATGGATCAGCCAGGACCGACTGATAGTAAACAACAAATACCAGCTGATGAAGGAAAATATCAAGAAAGATTCAATAAAACAAAAATGAAGTTTTTAAAGTGTTTTCCACATTAAAGCTACAAAGTTTATGATAAAAAAAAACATTAAAATCCATCTGCTGGTGAACTTATTTTGGATATCATCACTTTCATTTTGGGCACACGGATGTTTTAAGGACGCCCTGCACCAGTTTGTGAATTCTGCCACTACAAGGCCCTTATACAGTATGTACTGTGGAATGCACTTTGCATATATTCAGGTGCCCAACATTTGCCCTCTTGTTTGTACATCTGTAGCCTGACATTTAAAGTCAATAGAACGAAAGAGGCAATTTTGAACAGGTGCTATGTTACCTAATATTACCTTTGACATAAAACAACTTCCATTAGTCCTTTTCTAAGCTAGGCTCAGGTTATTTTTCACCAAACAGAAGCTGAAATTTTCTCTCTTTCATCTGCTTACTTTGTGCAGCAGTCATCTGTAATTGCAGCGTCTGTTATCAGTGATTAAGTTGTTGTATAACAGACTGCGTGTCTGTTATCTGTGCGGCACAACGTTTGATGTGACTTGTCTAACGCTGTGCAGAAGATTGTAGGGAAAATAGCCAAAATAAATTAATTAATTAATTTAAAAAAAGCCAAAAATGCTGGCGTGCATACTGACAGACACACTGATACCTTTGGAACACTTTATTTGACACATTATGTATTATGGACAAACTAAACCTTTTCCTTGCATATTAAGTTGTACTGCAATGAGAACAATTACTTGTTTTCAGTCTTATTTTTGATAAATGAGATAAATGTTTGACTGTGTACTATCTAGTAGCTATTTCTTCTTTCCCTTCATGTAACACAGAAATACCTACAGGCCTACAGACTCAGTGTACTAAGTCGACTGAGATTCTGCTGAGTGAGTAAATAGAATCTGGACTCGGGTGCAGGATTAGTATTTGCAGACATGTATTTGTTCTTCACTAAATGAGATTTACCAGTCAACTCCATGCAGAAACTATGGGTGTTCGTGCTGACAGCCTGAGCTGCTGGGCCACCATCCTTTCAAAAACAAGGCTCACAACACACACTTATTCAGGAGGTTGTCTATGAATATAGGAGACGTTTTCATTGTTAACAAGTTTCAGAGATGTCTTCCATGAGACATTTTATTTATTTATTAGTTGTTTTTCTGAAGATTTTATCCCATGCTGGGATATTTGTTTAACCAGCTTTAAGTGCTATGCAGCTGACTTTACATGAGCATTTTAGATTAACCTGTGAAGAAAAGGTTTACTGTGAAGTAATTTTTGCATCTGATGTATTGCAGTTCCAGGCCGTTGTTGTGGTAAAGGCCGTCTGGATCCCCCCGAGGAAACCACTGCACGAAAATGAGGACTACACTCAACAGGAGTCTATTGCCAAGGTGAGTTATTGATCTCAGACATTATCAGCTGTTAAATATAAAGTAGGGAGTCAGCGGCCACCCAACTTAAAATCCCATGATTATTTATCCAAATTTGATTCCAGGTAAATCACTCTTTTTTCTTTTCTTTTTTATTTTTAGTTTGAAAGTATGGGCAAGAGAGATAGTGAGTGATCGAAAAAGCGCATTATTCTCGTCAAAATGTCTGCATTTATACAGCTGACTGTGTCCAGGAAGGTTAGAGGTAGTTTTGTCCCTCTGTTTAAATCACTATTTTTTTAAGTCAGAATGGTATAGATAAGTTTAAATAGGCTCTTCAAGTTGCTATCTACCTGATACCAAATTCTGTTTGTTTACTCCTTTTGGAGCCAAGAGTCTGACTTGCACAACTCCCTGTGATCCAAGTAAGTCAGAGGGAGTCCTTTACTCATTGCATGATTTACCCTTATTGCTTGATATTAGGCTGGTTCAGCAAGAAATACAACAACTTTGTAACTCAATACACTGATTTTGTAAGTTAGTTGATCTTTTTGGATCCCTTTATGTTTGGGTTTTGTCTAACTGCTCATACTAGTGACTCTACTGCCAGGAAGAAAAGTCAGAGAACAGGCAACCCTGTCTGCTGTTTCTCTGTAAGATCAGTTGACACTATTGCATTTGTGAGCATCTTTGCTTGTGATTTGTGATACAAGATTTGCACCTAATGCGCTAAACCCGAATCTGTTTAGAACCTTTTGCAGATTTGGCCATTCTAGGCAATCTAAGGCCTTTTCTGCATCCAACAGCAAAACAAAGCTGGATTTGTTTCTGATCTCTGTGTGAATTTTATTAAGGATTCTGTGGAGGATTTTACTGCAGGCATGCAAGGCCACTTTTACTGCTCACGCAGCCAGTGCATCCTGGCTGTACGCCATGAGTATCATAAATTCTGTGTGATTGCCCAGTCTGTTTAGATGTAAAAACAATGAAAAATAAGCTAAAAACTAAAGTAAACCTTGAGGATACTCACCTCAACAAAGTACAGTTTAAGACAGTTGTGTACAAAGCCAGTGTATGAAGTTTAGACACATGGTTTAAAGCTAAAACCACTTAACCCTTAAGGTTGCTGACACTCAGTTGATGTAAACTGTGCCTGGAATAAGAGACCACTCTGAAGGCCCTAGCTCAATAAAATGGAAAGGTTTACAGAGTCAATTCCAAGCCTCTAGATATTCATTCATCCACAGTCAGACAAGCTATCCACAGATGAAGGAGGACTGAGAACTTTCACAAATCTCCCCAAAAATGGCCAACTAACTAAAATGGCTCAATGAAAAAATGTTATCAAAGATTAAATTGAACCCTTGAGTCACTTAAATTGAAAAACATGATTAATATTTCTGCGCATGAAGCTACGATCACCATAGTCATAGACATGAACATACATAATGTCCATTGCAGGACATTAAACGTGAAGCCATTGCTCTCCCAAAATAATAAGTAAGAATGAAATGATGTTTTGCGGATGGATAGATAAAGCATAGGTTTGGAAGAAGAAAAGGCATCACACAACATGCGGTGTAAGGAAGGCATATTGTCATGAAACGTCATTGTAATGATAAAGTAAAATGGATGATCGAAGCTACTGTGCTCTCAGGCCTGGACAATTTGTTATCATTGAGGGAAGGATGAATTCGCAATTTAATAAGACATCTTAGAAGAAAATGTCTGGGTGTAAGTCTTCCAGCTAGAGCTCACCAAAATTGTTTAATAAAGGTAACCATTGGTAAACGAAGTTCAACAACATATTGGGCATGTTCAAGAAATACATGGAAATGCATAACTGTTTCTGTTTTATCAGTTGAAGTATATTGAGTTTGTCTCTATACTTTATACTTTTCATTTCATGACTCAGTTTTTTTTTGTGTGGTATGCTGAAATGTATATGAATGAGACTGTCCAGCTGAATCTTTCTCTCTTTCGTTTTATTTATTTATCTCAAACAACACGGCAATGGCAATGACAAGTAGCCCTGAAATGAAAAGACTCAGAAAAAGAACAAAAAAGCATTTTCATCCAAATACAAACAAATAATGAGCTTGAGAAGGAGCAGGAGGAAGCAAAATGCTTATCTAGCCCTGCCCCTCCCTCACAGTATCATAATAAATGAAATGAGGTGAGTTAAATAAAAAGTTAAATCTGCTTTTGTTATCTCTGTTTCAGATCCATTCAGATTTTGATGATGGCACTGGAAATATTATCTACTCTCTAGAAGGCCATGGAGCAAACCTGCCCCCCCATAATGTGTTTGTCGTCGATCCTACAACTGGACTGATTCGTGTGACCAAAAAGCTTGACAGGGAGGATATCGCCATGTACGATGTGAGTAATACGTGACAGATTCTGTTTGAGCTATTTTACTGTTTGACTTTTGTCACACTTTTCCTTACCTTCAGTAATTGTTGCTTTTTAAATATATTTTTTACACTAAGACATTGTCACAAGTTATTTGTGTTTGCAGGTGAACCTGTAAGTGCACAGATGACAAAGACAACAATATCTGACTTTCGTTTTTCAGCTGCACGGTGTTGCTACGTTCAGAAGTACAGGAAAAAAGGCAGAGGACAATGTTGACATACGATTCAAGGTTGTAGATGAGAATGACAACCCTCCAGTGTTCGGAATCATTGAGCCGGGGAAAGTGAATGAGCTCAGTGCTCCAGGTTTGTTGGTCTGCTTTTGTGTACAATTCTCACAAATGTCTGTACTGTTATGTAATGGCAAAGCGATCTTTTATGTGTTACTTAAACAGTAAGTGAAATGTGACAGGACCTTGTGATTTGTACCTGCAAGTTTTTCCTTCTTGTTCCCTGTTTATGTTTATATTCACTGTCACTTACTAAAAACACCGTCCACGCTTAATTTACTTCTATGTTTGTTGACTGGTAGTCTTTTTGCCCTCACTGACTCATCGCTGCTCTTTTTGGCCCATTACTGCCACCTGTTGTTAAGTGGAATAAATTACATTCACCAGCAAGACTGTGAACTTCACCTCGAGTGACACGGCAAAAAAGAAATTGAGACCCAGTCATAAAAACACTCCTCTACAGTGCTGTTAGTTCATTGTCAGCCTTTTTTTGTAGAGTTTGCGGTAAAATTCCACGAAATACTAAACATACATGAGGCAGTTTTACAGTTTGTTGCTGTAATTTGCAATGCATAATGGTTATATTGTACGATACCATAAGTAATTTACAGTAACTTGTTGAAATCGCAGGAATTTACTCGTAGTTACTGTAGTTGAGTAACATCAGTCATGGAACAACAGTAAATCAATAATCAACAATGAATTCTAAAGGCCCAACCACCCTCCTATTCTAATTCAACCTGAGAAGAAAAATGTGTGTATTCTTATATTAGAAAGTAAAACAGATAACTTGAGAGGTTGGGGTCACCTACACAAAAATTTATTGTTGTAAAGACAGAAAATAGGACTTACAAGTTAGGATGTCTTACTGTAAAACATTGTTACAGTAATGCTCTCTCAATGAAAAACACAGTAACACAATGAAATGTCTAAACAATGTGGATAAAAATTTTGCCCTAGATTGAGCAGGCTTGTTCGCTGGCATTAGTTTCTATGGTAACTCAGTGGGCATTAACATAAGCCATATTGTTGGTAATACAGCTGTTGGGTTTTTAAAAACGGTAGTTGCCAGTGCTGCCTCCTGTGATCAACCAGTTAACTCACACTTATGTAATTATTGTTCCTCATATACTGCGGAAGTACCAACTCTGGAGTTGGAGCTAAAAAAGTTGCTCAAAATGTAGTTCTGACAACTGTAAAAGTTCACAGGTCCCACAGCGCAGATGCAAAAGGACAGGAGATTCATAGAACTAAGTTCCAAGAACTATAAAATGGTTACCGAAAACGCCTATAGTTGATTAATGTCATTATTAATGTCCTTGGGGTTTTTTTTGTTTTTTTTTAATGTACAAGGCAAGCAGTGTGATTTGGTGCCACTGCTTACACACTATTGAGCCCTCAGCCCCCAAGGATAAACATGCCAAGGCTGCGCCCACAGTGTTGTTCTGCTATTAAGAGGACGCACTATTTAGATCTATATTAAGAGAGCAGTCATAGGGTGTTTTTGCTTTGTTTTTGCTTGTGACTTCTCCTGTTAGTTAAACAGCCTGTCAGTGTTTTGTTTGTATGCAGTAAAATCATAGAGTGTATCATACCCCAATGTACTGAGATGACTTCTACTCCTGGATTTGGCTTTTTAAGGGGATAAGAGATGAATGCTTCTTTTTATGATGTTATTTAAAGGCACTTCAGTTATGAAAATAACTGCAACTGATGCTGATGAAGAGGGGAATAAGAACTCCCAGATCGCCTATTCCATCATAAATCAGAATCCATCTAATGACATGTTCTATATGACAAGTGATGGGACCATCTATGTCAAAAATTCTGGCCTGGACAGAGAGGTACGGACTGCACTAACACATCCACAGGGCTATGCTAATTCTGCCAAACTGAAATTTGCACTCCAATGACTGATGAATGTCAGCAAATTCATTGACAGATAACATTTAGTCAAAAAGCTGTTAAAAGGTTGGAAACAAAAGGGTAGGGTCCTTTCCCCTCACCAGAGTATTTTTTTCTATTTTATTCTCTTGTGTTATTGCTAATTGTACCAACACCACATGGTGGCCTATACATACTATAAGCAGGATAAAACAAAAACATTCTCCTCCTTATAGTATACATGACACAATAATTAAATTGAGAATGATTAGGCTATGTGTAAAGAAAGAACCTTTTGAGGAAAATTATGAAGCTGCAAAGAAATATCACCCAACTTTGGAACTTCTCTCAAGTCTACAAAACTAATTGCTATTTTGATTTTAGTGTGAAATCATTTATTATCATGTTCACCACAACATTATAGTTTTATATGCAGTGTCAATATTTACAGCCACGCTGCCACAAGTCAACCACAGCACTTAATTTATAAGAGAGTTTTTCCATTACTGTATAATTTTCTTTTGCTGAAGTTGAAGTTTTTTTAAGGCACAAAGAAATATAGCATGAATTCAGGTAGATCACTGAAGTTGAGCATGATCTACATACCCAATCAGATAGCAAAAACATGTAGCACATTGCTACAAGGATTACAAATGTGTTAAAAAAAAGCCTTTGTCTTGTTCACATAACTTTTTACATTCTTTTTCAAAACTGTCCTTTTACTTTTTGCTCAAATACTTTTTGGGCCAGGACTGTACTTTTAACTTTCGCATTGGATACTTTTGTGTCTGCTATGCAAGAAATGTTGAGCATACGAGATCAGGATGGTCTCTACCAGGCTATGTCAACTGACATAAACCCATGGCTGTTCTAACCTGATGCACAGCTGAGCTAACACAGACTATCCTCAAACTCTTGTCCAAAACCTTGAAACCTGGCATGTACTTGGTCCCCAAGACATTACATTTGACTTGGCCTTTGGATCTATGCCTGGAAACTTCTCAGGCCCTCATACACTAAACAATATAAAACACAGATCAACTTGTACTAAGTATTTTACTGAACACGTAGTATGTTTAGTGATGTTTGGCAAATTGTATTTTTTTTCCTCTACTAGAGAGATATTGTATAGGAATAATTGTATTTATACCTGAGTAAATATTATTAGGACTCTACCCTCTGAAATTCATATAGCCTTGTCATTCTCTTCAGGCTGGAAATTTGTCCAAAACATAAAGTATGAATACCAAGGGACCAGTCTTTGACAAGCTAATCAATATATTAAATTGTGTATCTTATAACATATAAATCCCAGGAAATTACAGCTGAAGGAGCATTGATTTTGTGTCCCAGGTGCAACTATGCAGCAAACTTCATATAGTATAGGAAATAATTAACTCGTTATGATTCATATTGTACATCAGTCCCAAATCATAGCACTGTGTGTTTCTGCATGACAAAGTCTTTAATAACTGCTTTTTGTTTGTTTGTTTTTTACTTACAGACAACCGATCAGTACACTCTGACAGTGAAAGGTCAGGACTTGAATGGCAGTCCTGGGGGAAACAGCGCAACAAGCACTGTAATCATTAACATCCAAGATGTCAACGACAACTTTCCCACTCTGGAAAAAGAGCAGGTAATTCTCTTTGTAACATTCTCTGTCAGCATGCACAAACACACATAACTGTGTGTTAGTGCAAGATAAAAGCTTTTTTCAGTTTTTTTTTTTCTTTTTAGATCTTGTGGTGTTTCCTTTTGAAAATAAATAGCAATATACTTAACTGTTACATGTTCATATCACAAACTACAAATTGAAGTCAAAGAAATACTTACAGAAAAAGAAAAATGCAGAAATCGTTACATTAATCTCATAATCTGTTTTACTTGCAGTATGAAGGCAACATTGTGGAGAACCAAAAGAACGTGGAGGTGATGAGAATCAAAGCCGATGACAAAGATCTGAAGGGCACAGACAACTGGGAACCTGTATATGAAATTGTCAAAGGGAATGAGGCGGGGTACTTCAGCGTTAAAACTGATCCAGTCACCAACGAGGGCATCCTAATGCTTGACAAGGTACTGCTGAATAAGCAAAACAGCAGAGTTTCTGCAATTTTAATACAATGAAAACAAGT
Source organism: Naso thynnoides (assembly GCA_029783665.1). Classification (NCBI taxonomy): domain Eukaryota; kingdom Metazoa; phylum Chordata; class Actinopteri; order Acanthuriformes; family Acanthuridae; genus Naso; species Naso thynnoides. The sequence continues at coordinate 19,586 of JAQLOL010018633.1, forward strand.
TACTTGGCAGTATGAAAGGAGCAGGTATCAATGAAACTGGAGGAAAAAACAAACAAACACCCAGTTTGTTTTGTATATAAAAATTATATGTAACATTTCAGCATTGAAATGTCTAAAACTGACCAGACCTACATTATGTTTGGTTGTGTACTTACATCAACCTTGACTATCATGAGAAAAACATGATGTAGAAAGGGAGGACTAAAGTGGGCGATGGAGATAAAATAAATCTGATTCATTACCTTGTCCATAAACATTTCTGCCTGACTCACATCAGATAAGCATTCAGCAGAATGGTGGTTATTTATCGGTAACTAATTACTCGCTAGTTCACAACGTCAACAAACAACCTACCTTAAAAATTACAAATTTACACAAAACAGTAATTTAGAACTACTTCATTCAATATAATGACTCTGTATAGAAAAAAATTATACTGTTATTTTTTTTCTATTGTTGTTAAAATAATATGTATTTACTATGTTTTTGTGTGCCATTTCACAGGCTGTAAATTACGAGGATGTAAAGGATCTTGACCTTGGTCTAATTGTAAGAAACAAGGCTCCACCATACGATGGATCTGGAGGAGGTACTGGAGCTGGTATAAATTTCGGAGGTGGAGGAGGAGGAGGAAGTGGAGGAGGTGGAGGAGGAGGAGGAGGAGGAGGAGGAGGTGGAGGAGGTGGAGGAGGGAGTGGAGGGGGAACAGTAGGGGGAGGGGGAACAACTGGATCAGGAGGAGGCGGTTCTGTTCCAGGTGGTGGAACAGGTAGTGGAACATCTTGGCAAAGTGGGACAACATATAAAACCTATCCAATCAAAATCAACGTAAAGGATGAGCCTGAGGGGCCAGCTTTTGACCCCAAAGTCAAAGCAATTCCAGTCTCAGAGGAAGGAAGCTCCATCAAAATCAATGATGTCATTGCCCGCTACCCTGCAATAGATCAAGACACTGGGAAACCAGCGGAGAACGTCAGGTCAGTACATAGACAAACACAAACAGATAAAAGCCTCTACAGTTGAAAGTACAATGCCAACTTAATTTTCTATTATCAGTGATAACTGATACAGCTCATTTCTGCTGTAGGTATGCCAAAGGCTCAGACCCTGACAACTGGCTGACCATCGATCCAGAGACGGCTGAGATAAAACTGAACAAGATGCCTGACAGAGAATCTAAATTCGTGGTCAATGGGACATATTATGCTGAAGTCCTGAGCATTCCAGAAGGTACTCCCTTCCCTCATGTGTCTGCTCAAACTTTAGAGGTCTTACATGTCAGATTCTTAGTAAAAAGCAGCTATGGAGTTAACCCTAAGTTATAAAACATATAATTCATGCCAACTTTGGGAGCACAGGTAAAAAAAAAAAAAGAAATATTTTCATCAAACGGTTTGCCAAGCCTAGCCTCCAAAATAATAATATGATCAGGATTTATCTTTTGTGGACCATTTACATCCACAGAAAATGTAATCGAAATCCAGGTATCTGTATTCAGTATCTCATCATCACAGACCAAGGCACACCTACTCATAGTTTGTTAGTGTACAAGTTGCAGTGCAGTCAGTACACTCGATTTTTGTGGTAAATACAAAAAGACTGCATTGTTGTCCACCAGCAAAGGGAATGAAGCCTTTTTGTTTTTTTGTACTCAACTTAAAAGAAATAAAATAAAGATTATCTGTTCTCATTTCCATTTTTTCAACACAGACAGTAATGGCAAAACAGCCACAGGAACCATAGCCATCCAGGTGGAAGATTTTAATGACCACTGCCCCACCCTGACCAGCAACATCCAGTCCATGTGTACCTCAGACAATTCTGTTATTGTAACCGCCAAAGATGAAGATTTGTTCCCCAACGGACCTCCTTTTGATTTTTAGATCATCCCAGAGGGCACTAAGGGCAAATGGCAAGTGGAGCATCTCAATGGTGAGGACAAATATTGCATTTTTAAATATATATATATATATTATTATTAAATCTATGTAATTCAGAACAAACAATTTTTTTTACATTTTTCATTTGTTTGCTTTGTTGCCGGCAGACACTGCTGCCATCCTGAGGGCCCAGGAGGACATGTGGCCTGGTGTCTATGAGGTGGAATTTTTGATAAAGGATGAGCAGGGAGAGGCCTGTCCAGAACCACAGAAAGTGAGCATCACAGTATGTACCTGTGAGGATGGAGTGACGTGTGGAAATCGCGACGCCAATGGCCAGTCCAGCAAAGGATCAAAGTTCGGACCTGCAGGCATCGGACTGCTGTTCTTGGGCCTGCTCCTCTTGCTACGTAAGTGATGCTTTGATCATTCTGGTGAAGGGTCTTGTGATCAACATTTGATGCTTTGACAATCAATATTCCAAAAAAATATCCTTATGCAACCTAATGAGTATAAAGCCATTTGAAAACAATTATCCCTAATCCCAGACATTTAGTACCATGCTACAGCAAAACAAGGTTTATCAGGTGGACAGGTCACTGAATACTTCACATATGCAAGTAAAATTTACAGTACAGTAACAGTGATCATGATCAAGCAAGATCAAACTTCAATTTGCCATTTAAGTAAAGACAAGGAAAGTTGTAGTGTCACTTTCTTTTGTTTTTGTATTTATTATTGGAAAGAAGTTTCTTTCTCATACCTCTTTGGACTGTTTTTGTATTGTTATAGCATGAATATCTCCTCTGAACATTGATCTCAGTTCATTTTAGCTCATCTCATCTAATCTTAGAGAGCACTGACAAGTTAGTTTTTGTATTGTTCGTCGTTCCCAG